>VZRV01003485.1:358845-605564 GCA_013398115.1 Falcunculus frontatus
GGGGGTGGGGAGGGGGTAGCATTTTTTTTTCCCTTTGTCCTGACTGCATCCAGCTCCGACATGACCATCTGCAGTGGAAAATGTGCCCTGAAAGATCAGTACCAGCATGGCCAAGGAATCTTTCACCTTTTTCAGACCTACTGATGGAGTGCTATTGTGACAGCAAATGATCCCTTAACAACACCGTTAGAAATGCTTATTTTAACATTTCAGTTTGTTGGTGTTTTTTTTTTACACTCGGCTTACTCCTATGCAGAACCTCAGGAATAAGAAAAATGGTGTTCTGTGGACTTTATACGAGCCGAGCCCTCTGGTTTGCCTCTTTTGTTAGCACAGGAAACAAGTCAAACAAAATACTATATCTTTCTTTAGCCTTCCTCTTTAATGCAGAGTACTGATGCTGAGTCCTAAGAGCACTCGGGGCATAAAATAAACAGGAAAACAATTTCCCAGTAACTGGGGAGCATATCACCTCTGGTACTTGCTTTTTGACAGCAGAGAGAAGTATTGTAAATACTGTGAAACAGGGATAACAGTTACATTCACAGGCACTCTTCTTCCCTCTTCTGTGTCCTACCATTACACACAGGAGGCTTAGGGATGAGTTCACAGAGGGAATACAGGGGAAAGGCTACCTAAAGAAGCTTGGACTTTAAGCTACGCATTTCACTAAAAGCCTAGCTGGTTGCACTGCTCTGAGTTTATCTGAGAGAAAACAAATCCGCAACATTTCTTCCTGTTCTCAAACCATGGAGGAGAGCAGATTCTTTTTATCCTTTCTTGTTAATTGCAGTTAACAAAAAACCAGAACATATTCACATATTACAAGGATTGTAAAAGTAAGTGTAGAAAGTACACTTGGAGCACACCTTATGTAGGTTTTCTTCTCATCGACCACGGGGGCAGCATGGGGGGGAGGGAAGGCTGTGTTCCTGCTCCCACAAATCCAAATCACTCCAGAAATCTTCTGTCACAATTACTGCATGAAGACTAAATTTTGAAATGCGATTCTAAATTCAGGTTGTTCTGAAACTGCTAATAAACAGTCCTCACCATCAAAAGGTCGTGTGTGAGCAGTCCAAAAGAAAGTTATTTCTGTGGCTCTAGCCTTGGCCAACCTACCAACAACCTACCAACTCAGATTTAGTGGACATCTATTCGCTAGAGCTGGTTCTGCTCAGCTGCTTCATATAAAGCACTGCATCTCCACTCTGCCTCAGTGCTTTCCTGATTATCTTTGATCTGAGAGAGTACAAAAGAGTGACTAGCACTGGCCAGCATGTAAATCACATGCCTCACTGAGAAACTAAAGACATTTGATTAAGTTTACCTAAGACAAAAGTGTGGTTCACAAAGGCAAGAGGTTAGCAGTAGAAGGAAACTGAAATTAAGAGTCACGTCCTCAGGGCTGGGGCAAAAATCATCTGGAGATGAAGGTGTTGTGATGGTGTCCATGGCTTTGAGCTGACTGTAGGCTGCAGAACACTCCAAAGAGTGCACACACCCAAACAGGGCAAGCAGCCAGATGCCCTGGATGTCAGCTCAGGATGTTGGCAGTGCTGCCTAAACTTGCTTTATAGTAGCCCATTCACCACATCTATCCCAGCTATCCTAAGGAATCATGTAGATGAATGACAAAACCCAGTCCTTTCCAAGGAACGTGGGTAACCTTACCAAACCCCCCACAAACAAAACTAGAAAGCCCACGTGGCTGACAAACGGGAATAGCTGTTTGGTTTGTGAGTAGAAATAATAACATGCCACCCAGAGAAAAAAGCCCCAAACAAAACAACAATGAACAAACTACAAAACCCAAACAGCAGAGTGCTATGCTAGGATAACCTGAATAGGAATTGCATGAAATGTCTCTTTGGAAAGACATTGACCCCCTCCTTTATATACCGAGTGTGGTCACGATCACTGAAAACCTGAATAATGCATACCTCTTTTTTTTTTTTTTCAAATGAGCCTGTGATACAAGATCAATATAATGAGTACTTAAACACATTCTAGACAGAACTCAGACTGAAGACATAATGAAAAAATACCACCCAGTAGAAGTAATAATACATCCTGTCAGTACTTGTAACAGTCCAAAAGCAATTTATTGACTAGAACCGTGAAGAAAATATTTATGTTCAGTGGGATCTTATGTCATTTTGAAATGCATTTGTATTGCAAAATAGCACAAGAGTTGATGTTTCTCGTGAACCTTAAAAATACTTAAAAATTCTTGCAAAACTTGTGAAATACCAAAAGGCTGCGTTTTCATACAGATGCATCTTTTTTGTTTAAAAAGAGAAGCAGATGCTTTAAATGAACATTAAAGCAATATAAAAGAAAATAGAGAACATTTTAGCATAAAATGAATGTTGTAGTACAAAAGTATCAATGGAATTAAATGGAACAGCATGGAAATTAAATGTTTTTACTAATTGAGAGAGGCAATTCAGCGTTACTTAAACAACATGAACAAGCTATTTGCTTCTGATTGAAAAAGGCATCAAATTGTATATGTGCCCATGAAGTTTCTGCTTTCTGAAACTGCACTATTCCAGTGGAAAACCCTTGTTTTGACATGTTTCTTATTTGTATATATAAAATATGGAGTCTGCTGCTGCAAAAAAGGGCTCCACTACAGTGTTCATGGGTAAGCAAACTGGTGATGACTGTGAGAGTCTCTGGTTTTGCAACTCTTATCTGAACAATGGAAGCTGGTAAATGGTGAAAAACACCTTTCGAAGATGGTGTCCTTTTTAGCTCAAAGTACAAATAGCTGTCATGAGATCCTCAGATCATTCCTGGGAAATTTCTCTGCTTGCTTGAATTTTGAGAGCTACAGCATTTTTTAATGGGACCAGATGCCACTGAGGTGTGTTGATGGGGATTTAGTAGCACCAATCCTTCTAAGTGTCACTAAAAGTCTGTATCAGATTGTGACCTTCCCAAATTCAAAATACAACGCCATCAAGCACAATGCAGCCTATCAAAATGCTTTTCTGCAGCCTTGTACTTCCTTTTCCAACTCACCAACTCAGGTGAGACTTTTTGCAACAATCCAGTGACATTATATTGATAAATCCAATATCTCACTGATGTTTTCAGATTGCTTTATCCTGCAGAGATTCTGTCCACTTTAACACACAAGCAAATGTCCTCTCATTTGCCCAAAGAATTTCATTGTCGGCTAGGGCAGGTGAGGATCTGCTAAACTGAAAGAAAAACTGCCACTGAAGACACCACTTGGAATTTTAAAACCTAGACCATCCCAAGTTTCTTCTCCCCATCAAAAGGTTATTACTGAACCTGCAAAATTGTATGTGATTAAAAGGTCCAGCTTTTAAAGGAGTTCATATTCTAATGCTACCAGTAGAGAACCTGTTAATGCCCATCTTAGGTCACCAAGTCAAGTATTCTGCCCTGTTAATATTTACAGCCAAGCAAATGAGTGAAGAGATTTGGCACCTACACAGTGCATTATTGGGTATACACCCTGCATCCAGGAAATGGCAAATAGCATGACTGTCGATTTACAGGGCAAAAATACCCCAAGATGTAGAGGGGACCAGCTGCCACACACTTGTCCAAGATGGCTCTGAATCCCATCATGCTGGGAACTTGACTCAACAATCCTGGCAGCTGCTCATTCTGAGACACAAGCTCTTAGCCAATATACAGCCCTGACCTGAATGACAAAAAGGAGCTTCCACATCTCCAGGAAAGTTTTATGGAGAAGAGATAGGAGAGAGGGGATACTACAGCTCAAGGCACTACCATGGACAGACTGCAGGACAGCAAAGGGCAGTCATGACAGCAGACAAACATGATTACTGACACTGATCACTGTTTCCAGACTTTTTTACACTGTATTTTTACTCACAAAAATGATGTCTTTTTAAAGATGCTAATAATATCTGCATTTTCATTTCTTGTAAAGTTAAGAGTAGAAATGGTTCATTCCGAATGTCATCAAAGTGACTCCAACCCAAAACCTTCAAACTCTAAGTTGCAACTTTTGTGCTATATGGGTAAACCATTCCTCTACTTTCTGTCTTCCTCTCTTATTGAATTTATTTCTATAAGATCCTTCAGGTTTAAAATTGGATTAATGACTAAAGAACCTTCCTATTTTTTACCCTCTGTGAGACTTTCCAATGTGTTTGTTGACCTTAATTAATCTTGAGCAGATTTGTTATCCATTTGTCTTGGGATAATTAAGTTGCATTGTTTTGGGTGCTCTGTCTTAGTAACATTCTCTATAATTACTTCTGGAATCATACATCACCTGTAAAGCTCACTTTTGTTTCAATTTTGTTGCCTGTTTGAAAGCCATTCAAAAAGATCTTTGTAAATTGAGAAATGAAATGCTGTTAAATATATATTTCAACCTCTTCTTGATCAAAACCATGTCTTTCTAAAAAGGTTTCATATCCTTTTTTGCTTTGCAGAAGTGTCTTCTGATCAGCTATGATCTGGTACGGTACTAGAATTTTAGCCAAACCACATTTCTTGTAATATGGCTCTTAACAAGTTTAACAGGATCCAGTGCAAATATACTACATCAAAGATGAAAACTCTGAATGAGACTGTACAGGAGCCTAAGTCACACACAAAGCATTACTCAATCCCCTCAAAAAGTGTGTGGAGGTATAAAGCAGGGTCATTCTGTCCCAGCTGATCTCTCCTCCAGTCCTTTTTAATTCAGCAAACATGTGGCCCTACAGCCTTTGCCTGCAGCAATTCTCTTCTCATTTTGGGCTGATGGCCCAGGATGAGGAAATCAAAATTACAGCTTGATTCCCAGCTGCTGCAGGGACCCACCTTCTCTCCCAGAAGCTGTCAAGTCTGGTGTTGCATCCTGAAATCCTGTGCTCCATGAATGACAGTAAGGGATCTATAACTTCTCTGATCAGCCCACACACAGAATAATACAAACAATGTCATACATCCACATGCACTAAAAAGTCAGATCAAATTAGAAATTAAAACTGTTCAACTTCCCCTTCTTACTTCTTGGCATGGAACTTCACAGTCAGTTTTGAAGGTTGTTGGAATGTGAGCTGGAATCAAACCATGTCTACCCAAGATAAGCTGACCTGACTCCTTTATGAGGCACATACACACAGATGTATGAATGAGCCCAAACTCCAGACCCAAACCTAGGTAGAAAAATCTGTATTTGCAGTTAAGTGTTATGAAAAAAAAAAAAAAGAAAGAAAGCAAATGGCTGTGTTTGATAATTTAATCATTACTTTTACTATCTGAATGCATTCCTTTGTGGCATCTGACCTCCCCAAAGATCCCAGAAGATACTGCCTGGAAATGCCACCTGCAGAGCCCATGCAGTGGGGCTGGCAACAGTAAATTCATTTTTTCACAAGAGAAGAGCTATCACTGGTGAGGACTGCCTTTGGACATACATAGTGGAAAGATGAAAGGATTACCCTCAAGCTGACCTGTGACCAGCCCTTGCAGCAAAAAGACCAGCCAATTACAGCACAGAACCGTTCCACCCTGCTTTTCATTTATGCTTGCATTTATAGCCTCAGCGGCATCACAGTTCCAGTGCAGGATAAAGCAATATGTGGAATTTCTTGCAGAGTGTAAGCCAGGAGGTCACAGTACAGCTCCAGAGCCAGTTATCAATACACATAAGATCTCCCTGTACAAAACCTCAGCAATTCCTTATCCAAGAAAGCCTGCTGTATATCTTGTACGAACTCACAAGCATATACTTCAGGACTGCAGTGTTTGATACAGCTAATGCATATATGCTCTCCTTCATTCCAGTCTGACAGTCAGCCCTTAGGGATGCTGTCACCAGCCTGCCTTCTCCAAGTAATTCACATCGAAGTACTGCCCCTCCAAGAAGAAAATATCAACCAGAAATGCTACAACCCTGCAGTACCTTCTGCTTCTTTTACACTGAGGAAAGTCCCCGAGCAGAAACTGAACCCAATGGAAACTTCAAATATTGATGGAACACAGGACAGCAAAGAAAACTAATTAACCAATAGAGTAACCAGAAAATTCACATGTGCTTGCAGTCCCTTCTCAGGCAAATGCTTCCCCAAATGTTCTTATGGCATGAATTAGGAATGACCTGACACGCCAGAGAGAAGCAGGCTCTCTCCGTTCCAAGGAATTTTCAATGATGCATTCAAAGTGGAACAGTGCAATCAGAGGCATGACAGGAAAAAGCAACTCCGTTTAAAAGTAGATATGTCAAGTGCTCTGCTGAGGTGCAGTGAAGTCAGGCTGTCTCACAGCTGGGACAAGAATGATGTTTCCTAGATCTCCTGAATAGCCATATCCTGACCACAAAGAATGAATAGTTCTAGAGTTAGAGGTCTGTGAACACAAGTACGTCTGCAGACATGCACATATCCATGCTCTCTCATTTCTCATTTTCCCCTTTTATATTCCACAGTGCAATAAATGCGTGCTCTTCACCTTGATTTGCTCTCCCCAGCATGCCAAGCACGACTCAGGTTTTGTTCATCAAGCCAAACAATCATCTGTGACCCAGCTCACATCTACCACACTCCTGTAGCAGATCCCTACTTAGGAGCAACAGCCCAGACAACTGCTATTCGATAGCATCACACAGAAATTATAGCTGCCCAAAGAAAATTAATCCAAAGATTAATGACACTCAAGTAACTGGAAATACTTATAGGCTTTTGTTCTTATTTTAATTAAATGTGTTCAAGTTTGCAATGCAAATACAAAGATTCAAAACTCCATGTCTGAAAGAGGGTAAAGTTTGATTGGATATAAAGAAGACATTTTTTACACTGAAGGGGGAGGGACACTTAAACAGGTTGCCCAGACGTCCCATCATTGGAAGTGTTTAAAGTCCATTTGGATGGGGATTTATGCAACCTGATACAGCGACAGATGTCTGTGGCCATGGCAGGGAGGTCCCAAACGATTCCACTAAAATGTATCATTCCTACCAAAGCAGGAAAACATATAGCGAGGTAAATATGTTTTGGTTGCCAGTTTCTAAACGAAAACCCTAAAATTCAGTATCAAAAAAGGTAGCGAAAATGCCGTTGTAGCATTTCCTACCTAGGAATAAAGAGGTTCCTGTGTAGAGGTATAAGATAAAGGTACACATTGGTCACTGATTCCTCTTTCCTTTTTTATCAGATGAAGGTTTCACTCCAAGTGCTGAGCAGGAGTGAAGATCAACATGCCTTCAGGTGATCAATGGAAGAAAAGTGTTTTGCCTATTAAGACTTAGTTAAAAGTATTTTGTAAAAAATTCACATTGGACCATTAAAAATGAAGAAATTTATAGATATTGATTATGTGTCCTAAGCAGGAAAGGAAAGAAAGAAAAAGGAACAAAAAGATGATGACTTTATTCCTGGAAGAAGTGGTGATCCATCTGAGACAAATCAAAAGAAAAGAACTTGACATACTCTTCAAACAGAAATTGATGAACAGATTACTCTATTAATTCTGTCATGATGTTTTCTATCTTCCTGTGTTCAGTTTTCTTTCTCACTAGCTCTAATTTTGCAAAACTATTTTCTATTCAATTGAAGAATTATCTCCTCGCTTACTGGGACATGAGATGCCACATGCAGACAGACCGTGGGACACACTGAAATATTTCTTGCAATCAGTGCATTCTTTGAATGGCCAAAGACCACAGGAGTCATTATGCATAAGACCTGCAGAAACCTGATATATGTCTATCAACATTTCAAATTTGCACAAGGACACCTCACTGACAACATAAGCAGCCTAATTTGCAGAACTGCTTGGGACACACAAACTGATCTCCATAGGGATTCCTGGAAATCAAGGCTTTTAAAGAGGCTTATCCTTGGGGAAATGTGCTTGACAGTGCTAATTATATGTCTTCAAGTTACGTGGCACTCTTCTCCAATCTCCCTGGCTGCTGCTAGGAGAACACTTCCAAGAATCAGGCCATTTTAATCACCTGGAGTCAAATACTAAAGTATTTTTAGACACAATATGGAAGGAAGAAAAGAATATTTAAGGGTAGAAGTCAAAATACAGTGTGCTGTTCCAAACCATAGCATTGGTTTGCCATGGACATCACTCCAAGTTCAATTTCCCAGCTAATCAAGGACTAGGATCTCTTTGGGCTGTTGGATAACTTTGTAGCTACCAAGAACTGATTTGGGGTGCAAAACTTGCTTTTAAATAGACAGCACACAAGATCTAACCTTCTTGAGATACATCACAGTTGTTACTACTTCTCTATCAGCAGCTCTGTGGCTGCAAATGGAAATCCATACCATGAATCTCATTAATATCACACTATTGACCACCTTTCCCACCCCACGGTAATTCATAGTTCTATTTCCCTGCTTTATTGCTCCACCGGTTCAGGTGACATGCTGCAAGTAGTGACTGTGTGCCTGTATTATAGTTTGCATCATTCAGAATCATTCCCTCCCAGGCATTTTGCAATGTGTGACACTCTTAGCTGACCATTGCGACATCCACTAATCAGCTGCACAGCCAGGACTGAAATTTGTTCTGCATGAACTGGCTGGGAATTTTGCTTCTTTCAGTAGAAATTGCAGCTGGTAAAACCGAAGGCCCTGTGGGACCCAGACCCAAACCTTTACCCAGGCTATATACAGGCATAAAATCACATATTTAACTTAAATCAGTGAAAAAAGCACTAAAGGAAAGTCTTCAGTTTTTGCTGGGGATGAAATATCTCCACTCAGAAGTGACATATACAAAATCTGATACTGGAATTTGAGTATCAAATTATTCAGTTCCCTCAGTTGCTGGGGATGTGCAGGAAAAACAATGCGTTTTGAGTAGTGGTGATGTTTGATTTTTTTTAAACACAACATAAATCAGTGTTTCTGAAGTGTATTGTTATTTAGACAGACAATCACCTTAAACTAACGAGTAAAAGTGGATTTAAAATAAAAACATTTAACATTGAGCACTTATGGGTGAGGATATTACTGTTGGAGGCAATCTGCTCTCCAAAGTTCATTACATTTCAAAATAAATTAAGTTTTCTTAATCTATAGTTAGCATCTGCACTTAGTGCATTTATTTTCTAAACAAAGATAAAATGCCATATATAACAAACTAATGGTTTAGAAATAGCTTTGACATTAATCACCCAAGTACCAAATTGGTGCCAATCCATTTATCTTGTCTGTGATATTTTCAGAAGAACAATAGGAAAGTAAACTGCCACAAAATATGGAGGTGCTTAGCTCAAGTAGAATAAATTCCAGTGTTGGTTAAAAGGAAAATATGAAAGAGGCCATTAAACACATGCTCACACAAATTTATTTACATTAAAGAACAAGGGGACAATTTGCTGTAACAAAATATAAGATAATTAAAAGTGGGAATTACCAGTTAGAATCTATATATTATCAATAAGTAGCCTTAAAAATACTGCAATGCTGAATGAGCCAATGATATCAGCTGATTTTATTTTTCAGCAATGCCATTTCTACAAACTCTACACAGAACTTGTAATGTACAGCATAGTTCACTGATTTCTCATGAGGACAAAGCACTGAATTTCCCCTTGAATTAAATATCCAATAACAGGCAGCACATATGAAGCAGCCTCCCTTCCAAATGCTGCTTGCTCTCACTCTGCATGGGCCTAAACACGCATGAACCTAAACCCAAGTTTTATGATAGCTTGCACAGATTGACTATAACCTCTATCAGCAACTACAATAATACAGAAATAACCTGTTAAGAAACTACAGAGCACCTGCATAAACAGCCAGGCCTTAGGGCTGCAGGCTGGTGCCCAGAAATACGGGTTCCCTTTCTTCCCTGTGTGTGCTGCTTAGCAAGGTCTAACCCCTCAAGATGAGTACTCTTTTTCCATGGATCTCTTTCTTGTCCTTAAAATCAGGGGGCACTTCCAGTGTAAAAAATAAGTTTGTTCCTTTGAAACCAAACTACCTGAAGACCTGTTCAGCCATGCCAGCTCCTGGCACAGGCAGTGCCAGCCCTGAATTTTAGGCACTATCACCATGAGACTGACAAGGAAATAAGTGTCCCTGTCAAAGGGAAATGAACTTGGGGACCATCAGGAGCAGGAGTGAGATCGGAAAAGTGACACATGGGTAACTTCCCATTCATGACTGGAGTAGTGGGATCTGCAAGCAGTTCTCGAATAGGTAGGAACCATGGTGGTTCATAAAACCCTGATTTCCTGTAGTACTGTCCTCGAAAGCACCTAATTTCTGCTGGCAACTCAGTTCACTCTTATGACAGCAGGCTTTAGTCCCTGCAAAACAGCAAGACCGAGACTATTGCAGGGTCCATTGCCTGCAGACTAAGGAAATAGAATCCATGAAGATTTCCTGGACCACAGTCCCCATCATGATACAGATGCATATGAAGGTGAGCAGGAAACATGCAAACCAGAGACAATACGTCTTAAAATTTAGTGTCTTTCAGAAATATAATGCCCCCATATCAGCACCTCAAGACCTCAGTAGAAATATATGCTGCAGGCTATGAGGTTCCTTAACTCCAAAGATCTTGTAGGAGTCAAAATTACAAAATGCTTGGCTGGGGCTGGATAGGCAAGAGGGGAAGTTGCCTAAGCTTATGGTTGTTTTACATTTAGGCCCAAGCTGTAAATACCATCTCCTGATACCTTCAGACAACTTGGGCAGTCTGGCCATGAGCTATATGGGAGGCAATCTTAATAAAAAATAATATCATCTGTGTTTATCTCATTTAGTGCCATGAAGTGCTCTCAAATCAATGGGAATCACAGTTTTGGTTTTAAATTCACCCCTTTTGGTACCTCTGAACACCTATATACTTTTCAGTATGGTTTGGGGGACCATACTACCTCCTCCATTAATCACTTTATAAAACATTGTCTTGTATGGTTCTGTCAGGATAAAGGTCTTCTCTAATGCTGATAAGCGTTAAGCTTTCAAATTTCTCCAGGCCCCTTTCTGTGGCCTCATATTTCTTCTCCTTACTTCTGAACTCAATTTATTTGCTCACAAACCAACTCATGACAACATTTGTCAATGAATTTAATGCTCTAGTTAGCAAGGAAGAAGCTTGTTAGCTAACATTTATTATAAATTCTCTTCACTCAGCGGGCAATGGACTATACAGACATCTGACTAAGAGATAAATTACAGAAAGTAATTTTAGGTATTTTTTTATCCACTCAAAGTAGTTGATCTGAACTGAATGCAACAGACTGATTTCCAGGGCGACAGCTGT
The DNA here is from genome assembly GCA_013398115.1 of Falcunculus frontatus. Taxonomy (NCBI): domain Eukaryota; kingdom Metazoa; phylum Chordata; class Aves; order Passeriformes; genus Falcunculus; species Falcunculus frontatus. The sequence goes on from VZRV01003485.1 coordinate 370,084, forward strand.
AGTAAAAAGCTCCTATAAAAGATATGTCTGCACATAAAATATAGCCAATGGAAAGTGCTGCCTGGAGATAGAAGGGAATACACAGTATTGAGCATAAATCTCCTATTATGCCAGGCAAAGGCTGCTGGTCAGTGGGCATATGAATGCAGACCTAGGATCATCTGAAACATTTCGAACAGCGAAGGAAGGAAAACAAATCTAGACAGCTTATGGGGTTATATAGAGTGCCGACAGAAACCTGGCCTCTCATTCATACTTAAATCAAGATGTTAGGCTACTCAAATACTTTTGAAAATCATTTTAGACATGTATCTCCTTCTAAAGGGGCCCATATAGGCTGTAGTGTCTGGCCCTCAAGTAGGTCTATTGTGATCCTAAGTCCAACTTGTGAGCATCTCAGAGTATTTCTAAATTGCCATTTTCATAACACATTTCCTAGAGGAAGCTCTGAGTCAGAACAACTTTTGTTGGAAGCACCAAAAGAAAAACATTACTATGATGCATGGAGCATTAGTTGCACTGCAAAAAGAAACAAAATAATGGAATCACACTGTAATGATTTTCAAAACTATTAACTTTGTTAATGAGTCATTAAAAATTTACTCCCTGCACTGATTCAGTGAGAGAACAGAGTCATTCATTAAAATCTCATCCAAAAGGTTTTACTCCAGCTGCCTCTTGAAATGTGCGGACAATGCATATGTTTGGTTTTAAATTAGAAAAGTTTGGGCTGTAGAGAAAAATCTTTTTTGGAAAGAATAATGCAAAAGTTTCCTCAAAGTTTTTACTACAGCTTTATTGCAGATGTGTAACTGCAGCTAAAAAATATCAACACACAAAAAAAGATGGACTCATCTGATACACACTAAATCCTCAGCTATTTATCATTATCAAGCAGCTCTATCTGCTGTTAATCATATGTTTAATGCAAAGTATTTACATAGGAGGTCACAGAATAGGATGTATGTACTAAAGGACAGTAATATTTAATTAGAATTTTTATAGGAACAATAGCCCAATTTTAAAGGGTTTTGTTTCTAAGAAGTAGGCAAAGGAGAGTATGTTGGCAGTCCTGCCAGCTCCTATGATTTCATTACAGATCCAGTGACATTTCATGCTCAAGTTGCGGCTCCCGAAGCCCTCTAACAGGAAGGAAATTCTTAGCTTTTCTTTTATTCATAAGCGACTTGCTTTTCAGCTGACAGGGGAAAGCTTGAAAAATATAAACCCTTAAGAAATACCCAAGAGAAATACGCATACACACAACCCCGGAGTCTCGGGATTTTAAGGCAATCTCATGACTCATGGAATCTTTGCTCACAACTTCTCTCTTGGGCAAGTATTGGAGTTTTCTGAGGTGATCTATGAATATGAATACACAATTACAGTATCGACACCAGGCACTACTGTATTTTAAATCAGAACATTTTCCTTTGACATGTGGTGAACTAACAGACAGCGGTGCTATGAGAAAAGTCACCAGGGAGTAGATAGCAGGCACTTTTCAAAAGCACACCAGAAGGAAGGTGGCCAACTTTCAGGCTTCCTGTCCTCTGGCACGCTGCCAGTTCTGTACCACTATGGTTTAGGATCCAAGATCAAAAGTCCTTCCCAAGACAGAAATAGCAGTATCTGATGGAATTGTCTAGTTAGACAAGTTGGAAGAGATAATTTGGAAAGAGATAGAAACGGAGAGAATTTTCAAGTCAAGTAATGGCAAAGACAAAGAAAATCTGAAGGACATCCTTAGCTTATTTTACCTATTCAGCACAAGCAAGATTGCAGTAATACCCTTTCCAGCATCAGTCTGGACTTTCAGTACTAAAACCTCAGTATCCTCCACCACTGTAGTAGGCATTTAAACTGGTTCTCTCAAGATCCTTGGTAAGCAAAACTGTGGTTTTCAATAAAACCTCTGAGAGTAGGATCACAAAAAATTTATCTTTAGCTTCAGTAAAGAAAGAGAGAATAAATTCCTATGAGACAGGGAAGGTTTATATATTAGTTTCAATAAAAGGGATCTGTAGATCTGTAGAAAAGCTGATAAACCTACAAGAATGCCCACAACATTCAGTATTAATATTCTCATGGGCCTCAGAAATTCTTCCAATCCTAATGAGAATGATTTTATGTATTTTCTAGATTTAAAAAAAAAAAAAATCATACTAGAAGAATACAAAACAATGTAGAGGAAAATATTAGGTGCAAGAGGCTGCACAAATTTCCTGCAATGGTAGGGTAGTGCTAAGTGAAAATAATTCTCTGCTTACCTGAAGGTCAAGCTACACAGCAGAGCTGCTTTAATCATCCTGACAAATGGATAAACTATAATTAATTACCCATCTCAGGCCAAAGATGAAGAAAAAAATAAACCTTGCTAAAGACCTTCAGTCAGATCACCAGTGAGGTTGATTAAGAAAGTCCTCCCCTTGGCTGTACTTAGAAAGGTCTAAGAACATTTAGAGCAGGAGGGTGAGGCATGAGCTCTCCTCCTGCCATCATCTACTTAGCCAAGAAAGGGAAGACTTCAGAATCATTCAATATGTGCTCCTGTCACAGGCCAGAGCATATGACTGCTGTGCCCCTGTTCTTCACAATGCATTTTCCTTTGCTAAATAGTGGCAAGGCATGATAAAAACCAACAGCTTAACGGAATTCACTATTTTTTTCGCCCTGCCATGGGAAATTGCAGCTGTGCTAGCTCCCAGTACTACTTCTGGCCTATCCCTTTGCTGCTGCAAGGGTTTGCAAACCAAAGGCCATTAAAGCAAATGTAAACATTCCTAAAGTTTTCATTAAAATCAGAGTTTTATTTTCAATTCCCCTTCCTAGGAGTGACTTATAGTAAGCAGGAGGACAAGGTTTCAAAGTCACTCCACAATAACCTCCCCACCAAAGTTCAGAGGGCTTTTCTCCAAGAGATGCACACACTTTCCAGTGTACCAGCAGTCTCCCAGCTGCTGAACTGCTTTGTGGAGATCTCTCACCAGAAACAGACACAAATGTGTCAGCACATCCAAGGAGATACTTTTCCAAAACAGCAGACAACCATTGGAAACATGGCAGCAACCGTGTTAATAAATCACGATTAAAAGCCATCATCTTTAATTATGGAATTTTCCAACACATTTTATTTTCCTTTGTTGTGTTTTCAACTCCTTTGTGTTGCTCTCACTACCAATGCACAAGCTGCTCCTGTCCATGGTGGGCTGATCCTGGAAGATGCTCAGGGCAGCTGTTGAGGTGCTGGCAGCTTCTAGTTTCTATCAACATTGCATGGGAACTGAGCAAGCTGAGCACAATGTAGGATGAGGCCCAAAAAGCACTTTGAAAATAAATGTTTCTCCTCTGGCATCCAGCAGGGACAACAAGCAATCGGCTGGCACACTGATAATTATTTTTCCATTACTCTGAGAGCAGTTTCATCCTTCTTTATTTTCCTTTAATTGCCTTGACACTATTTTCTAATCTGATCAGAGCGAAGCAGATTTTAAAAATATATGTTTTCCCTTCTAAACATGATGATAATCGCTGACAAGCCTTAAGCAGTTTTGTTAGGCAAAAACGGCTGCTTGCTCTGGACCATTTCAAAACACGAGAAGCACAATGTTTCCCAACTGCTGTGTTCTGGTTCCTGTGCACATGAAGGATAATACAAGATTAAAGTATCTTACTGGAAATGAAGGCACTAGTGTTTGCCTTAGGGCTGTGCTTGCAACTTCACGGGTAATCAGAAAGTATCTCTTAACTTCTCCACTATCTTCATCAGCTGAACAAACGAAAACAAGAAATATTTACTTTCTCTCAGTATTTTTGTCTTATCTGCTTATTTTAGCACGTCTTCTGGGACAGGAATGTCTTGCACTGTGTGCACAAACAATACAGCCTCACACAGTATACCAGATCCTGGCTTGGCTGGAAGCCTCTAGCTGCCACAGTAGTATAAAAGAGGGAGAATTATTGCCCATATCTAAAGGACATTTGAAAACTGATCCTGCTGTAACTCTGCTGAAAACACCTCTTGCTTCTGCATTAGAATTAGTTAGCTCATCATCAAATATATTCCTCTTGAAGTTTTCACCCCAAACTACAATACAGAATAATTTCTTATTGCTTTCTGCTATGAAGGTCACTACATTAGCCTCATCATGAAAAGAACAAATGAGCTTTAGCCCATGTCCCCACAATTATACTCCAGATGGACTCCCATTTTAAACATGAGGAATGCATGTCCACTGAGGACAAAAGGACAATTACAAAGTCACTTGGAAGTGGAAGCAAAGAGTAGTTGCTTTGGTCTGAGCTGAGCAGCACAACATTGCCTGTTCTTCCTTCCTGTCCCTGCACACAATATTGTGGCTTGGTTTTAGCATAGTTTTAACCTTCAAAAACGGTAGCGCTTTCCCATTTCCATTACCTTTACCTCAAGATATGTTTTCTAAACAATCAAAATACTTCCTCTTTGAAAACACCACCTTTATTTCAGTATTTTGAAACATAAGTAAAAGGGCAAGGCAGGAACAAATTGTTTGCAGGTTCAGGTTGCATTTGGTAGGTAGTTAAAGTCAACAAAACCCATGATTTTTTCATCAGATAAACTTCAACCAAAGCCCTGTGCACATATCTGCTGCCGACACTTTATTTGCTGCTTCTTTATTGGGTTTTGGAAAGAGTTACTGAGTTTCCCTATTGATTTTTAGTGAGTGAAACAGTAGCTTTTGTTGGGATCTTGACTGAGCTAATTGATAAACTCTTGCCAATAAACAATAGCAGGGGCAAAAAGGCAAATGAAATGCAATCAATGCTAGTCAGAGCAAAAAAATGCCTTCAGAAACTTGCAAAATGGTATCATTATAGCTACAAGCCAAGTGTTGCTGCAGAAACGCTTGAGAGCTATTGGGGTAATGAGTGCTATTGGAAATGTAATGATTGCACACTGAGTAATTATCATGTTACATGAATTACTGGTACCTCTAAGGTTGCATGTTTATTTTAGCTTGCTGGGCAAGACCAAGTAAAATAAAGTATTCTATAATTTAATCGGCATGGAGGTTTTATTTCCTGCAGCTTGGTTACAACTTAAGGATCGAAGATGTGATTGCAGACATCTTCTGCAAGCACAGTTGAATCAGTAGGGTTCAAGTTAAAAACCATATCAAAGACCAGAGCCTGATCTCTCATTGCAAGCTATTAATAACTGAGAATTGACCCATTGTTCACACAACTTGTGAAAGGCATAATACAGTATGAGTCCTTGTATTTTGTTGGTCCAATGCCTTCTAACTCATGCCTGATGCAATCTTTGTGAATTCACCCAACAAGCAAAAAATCCCAACCCATGGTTTCACAGGAAAATAGTCACTTTGCCAAGATAACGCAGAAATAATGCAGCTGTTCAATCACCTAAAGGAGAGTGCTTCCCTCCTTTTTCAATACACCTGTGGTTTTAGATGTTATTAATGGCCATTATGAAATTGGCTACAGGTGACAGTTCAAAATATTAATCCATATGGCCAAGGAGGAGAGGCTAATGCAGTTAGGGTGGAGCATGTTGGCAGATGCAGAGTTCATCCGTTCCACACTGCTGGATAATAAGGTTTAATTGTGCAAAAGATGTAGGCAAAGGCTTGGAAAAAAATGTAGAAAAGCATTTTTCACCCAAAACAGTTTCTTTTTAAATTTTTTTTAATTGGAAAGTTGAACACTGAAAATTGTCAAGTGCCACTGACACTTAACTGGAAATACCTTTGTGGCTCCCCATGGGTATTTCTGTGCCAGAGCCTCTCTCCCAGGTGAGGGCTTCTGAGTGGACTACATTTCCCATGAGATAATGAAAAATTCCCCCTCTGCAAGCAGCCATGTCCTCAGAGCCCTGTGTAGGAGTGCTCCAGAGGGTAAACTCTGTGCCTGAGAGGGAGAGGCTCACTGACACCATCCACAAAAGTCACAGCAAACTGTCAGAAAAAGACATGCCCAGCCTCTCACCAAACCCACGACTTTTTGCAACAAGGTTTGTCTCAGACCCATGGACACTTTTTTCCCCCTTTCCAGATTTTCAAGTTTGCTTGCTGCTTCTGCTCTCCTGACCTCAATTAAAAGATTCAAATGGATGCTTCTCCTGAAACTTTGAATGCATTTCAGACTCCCCTTAAATGAATCCGCAAAAGGAGATGGCAGATGAGCACAAGGACAATATGCTTGATAAAAAGACCCTTTGCCCATCCCATTAATTGTGCTAAGTGATGTCTTGGAAGTCTGTTTGTATGAGAACCATTCTTAATTTATCAAGTCAGCTTACAAAATAATGAGAAGATACGTGCAAGAACGCCTGGCAGTCTAGTTGCTGTGCATGCCTGACAATGACATCCTCGCATTTTCCATGGAAAAAGACAGACAGCAGATTACAGAGTATGCTGAAACTACCCAAATCCCCACACAGATCCTTACAAGCCAGGGAATTGAGACAAAGTGCTTTGGAAAGGAAAATTCATCTTAATACCTGTGAGGCACCTGACTAAGTCAGGCCACCCTGTTTACCACCCAGTTTGAGACAAGAGGGGCTGAAAACGGAAAAAGAAGCTACTACTGCTTGTTAAGAGAAAGATGCAGAGGGAAAAAGGACACAAATTGTAAGGGCTGAATACAACTTGGCATCAAAAGTGCCGCAATGGGTTAGTAACCGTGTTCCTTGGAGCCTTTTATTCTTTAATTCACAGAACAAGAGTTGAGGCTCTTTAGTCAAGAGTGATAAGGGCCCTTGCTCTGGCTCTTACTCACAGCCTGTGGTTTCATACACCTGCCCTGTTCAGGTAGAGCACAGCTTCCTGGTGGGGAACGAAAGATGGCTCAGATTTCATGGGTGGCTGGAATCAACGCTCTCACCTCATGGAAAGAAGAGGCATTTCAGCCTTGCCAGGACAAGTCAACACCAACTCCCTCTCATCTCAGCACCCCTGTCCTAACCTGGGCTCCTGATCTGAACAGGTTTTCAAGAATTATACTTATTCCCTTCCCTAGGAAGAAAGGCACATAAGAAACTTTTACTTTACCTCATAGCCCTCTGTAGGGCTCAGCCTGCTCAGCATCCACAAAGCTGAAGGAATCCCTGAGGGGCCAGTGCCTGGGATTAAGGAGCAAGCAGATGTTTTGGTTTTAAAGACAATGAGAGCTTCCCCCACAGATGAAGCAGGATTGGGCATGACTATAGGCAGAAGTGGGTTTTAAAACAGCTGTTCAACTACTTATATCCTAGGTGAGACTTTCAAAGTTTTGCAATATTCTTAATGTGATTTGTCAACTTGCAGGGAGCAGGAGAGTCAGACAACTGTAACTATGGCAATAAGATCGTTACTGGTGCGGAAGATCTGGTCATTCCCAATGCTTCTGCAGCCTTCATCCATGACGCCAATTAGACAAATTCTTTGTGATTCCTTCAGGCTTCTACAGCGCTGAATGCAGAGACTCAGCCTCTAACGAACAAGATTCACTTAAAATTATGTGACATAACCGTTGTTGTAAAGTATGTTAAACAAATCTGGCCATTATTTTCCCAGGCCGCATATCCATTTCCATTTCAGCATCATCTTTAAGGACTGACAGTTAGTTACTGAAGACTGAGATACATGTCTGTGTTGTAGTGGGTCAGAGCATGTTCTGCCAGCTGTGCATATCTCTTCATGATGCTAGGGGAACAGGTTGTTCCCAGAGTGCTGAGCCACTCAGAAATCTGGTCCCTTTGAGTACAGAGCTCTTTAAGCAATTATCCCTGGTGGGGGTGCTAAAGACATCTGAAAGTCAGGCATAGGAGGTGATTCACTGGATAGTATTTGTTACACCTACGGTCATATCTGCCCATTCAGTCTTGCAAAGGCGGGACACTCATTCAATTTTTCTACGGTGAAAGGCTCCAATGATATTCTTTTGACCATTTCTTAGTGTGAAATAAAGAACATGTGTAAACATCTCAGAGGGCTTATAGCTAACACTGAATAACTGTTTTTCAGCACAACTGTACCAGTACAAACAGGTAATGGCCAGAATTGAACTGCTTTGTTGGCCATGTCCCTTTTGAGGAAGGATGGTCACTTGCTTTTTCCCTTCCTGCCTGGCTTGCCTTACCAGACCCTCAGCAGTCCTCCTGTGTGCTGTTGGATTTCCCAGTTCTCAGCTCCATGGAGGACTTTCAAGGACCACACATCCCAGCTATGGTGCTGCTCATCTAATGCATTTGCTGGCCATGATAGAGCATTCCAAGCCCTTGGTCTCTTGTAAGCCGGCTGTGACCTTAGACCCAACACTGCCTTTCTCCATCTACACCTCAATTTTCTAGCTCAGCAAGGTTTTCTGCAGTCTCTGCTCGCTGCCCAGTTCTTTATTTCCTCCAGAGCTTTACCGACAAAATAAGATGAAGGTGAAAGAGAGGGAGGTCTCAATTGCATGTGAAGCACTCAACTCATGTATTCCTTTGTCCACATCAGCTTCCTCTCACGGTTTTAGCCATCCATCACTTGTCTTTTTAATTCTGGCCCAAGCTGTGGTGTCACCTTGCTCTGCGCTGTTAACAAGTAAGTTTCAACTCTGAGCTCTGCAAAACCTTTTTCTCCAAATACCTTGAGACTACAGAGAAAGCTAAAGAATCGAGGCTTACAAAATGCTTTGATGCTAATCATCAGATGAAAGATGCCTTAGGAACACAAATATCTTACAATAAACCAGAAAGAACCTTTAAAAATATTTTCTTTTAAATAGCTTCTTCTGAGTCTGGGCAAATGGAACCCATGCAAAGGGAAGATAGTTTGGATGGGGCAAAGTGAGGCCCCACTCCCATAAAGATGCAACAGCACTGTAATGGCAGCTTAAAAATTTATGGACAGATGAAGTATCAGCCACAAAGGCAAATATAAACCAACAGCTTATTTGTAAAGCCGCTGCCTTCACTATTAAACTCTTCTGGAAGAAGAGCACAGCATTCTGTGGAGGAAACATTTTTGAGCAAAAGTGGACTAGGAGGATGAAGGTATGATTTAGAATAGAAATCTAACTCTCATCAGGCTTGACTTGATTACTGTGCCATCTAAGTCAGTGGAATTACTGTGATGGACTCAGGAGTAAAAACTCGGAGGAACTTGTAAACATCCTGTTATTAAAAAAAAAAAAGCTGTATTTACTGCAAATCTCTTTGAAATACCCTCATTATGTGCCTTGCACTGCCTGTTTCAACAGTTGTGTTTATTTACTGTCATCTACATTCCCCCTTTAAAGCAGATTATTACTCCTACTGATCAGCTCTTGTTATTGAGTGAAAGTTTCCTGATGCAGGCAGAATATTAGGTGTTTTTTGTAAAGGTTGTCTTCTTGTTACTGTTCGACAAGCAGCTGTTCATAATTCCACAGCTTAACAATTACACTAATTTTTAAACTAAAGGTTGGAGCCATAAATTTTCTCCAGTGTTTCCTGCAGCTAAAGAAACACAGTAATCAATAAAAAGAAAGCAATAATAATATTTCATGACTTCTTTATTTTCTTGTCACACATGCTGCAATAACGTATGAAGATAAACAAGTGCCTGTTTTTCCGATTTCATTTTGAACACAGAAATCTCTGTAGGGCACACAATAAAACTTGATTTTTGGCTTATGCTCCACAATCAGCAGCTAATCCTCAACTGAACATTTGATACAAGGTGCTCTGCTTAACCTTTTGTCTGCTGTCTCCCTCACCTTTTTGTGTGCTCTTTGATTTCAATTAAGCTGTGACTGAATAGATCACCTCTGGGTATTATCTTTCCTTAAATTAAACAGCACTTTGCCTCGTGATCTTAATCAGAAGCGCCTTGAGGGGGAGTCTCTGCTGTTACAACTGGGCACCAAGTCCTCCCCTCCCCAGCATCTCTGAGTAGAGCAGTGTTTGTGATAGGCCACGAAAAGAGGAATGGGGCTGCCACACACAGACGAAATGATCAGACGTTGATGATAACACAGATTCTGATGCCAAAAATAACAACCTGTTCCAGGGAAGGACACTAAAAAATTCAGCTTTTCAACAAGCACAGTACAAATAAATGTAATTCAAAAGCTCAGTTTAGATAAATTTGATTGTCTGGTCTATCTTCTCCGGCCAAAGCTTTCCTTAGGGTCATTCTAAAATTTTCAGAAGCCAAGGTCAAATCATCAACTTGGTGTATCTAATATTTTGACTGAATTAATGCTAGGAAAAGCATACAAATTTTTCACCATTGTGAAAAATGTTCTGTTTCTGCCACTATTAGTATTCCCGTGATCCTGAAAAATTACTTTTGTATGGACTGGGAAGGGTCTGTGTGAGGCTCCCTATGAAGCAGAGGAATACTGCTGCTGCTACTACTGTCATTTAAAATAAGTGACCACTTATTTTAAACAGTTCCTTGGACATTTGCTTCTGATGGAACCTGCTGCAGACCCACAGCTCAGATGGAAAGGTCAGCCAGCCCAAATGAGAGCTCCCGATGTTTTCATTACACCCAATGTCATATTTCTTGCTCAGACCAGGTGCAGTGCAAACAGCTTCACAGAGCAGGCAACCAGGGAGACACAGACCCAAACTACCACTACAACTGTCCTCTTCTTCCTCTATATCTACATAAAACTACAACATATTTAAGTTGACGTATTCAGAGACACTCCCAATCTGAAATCCACTGAGTCCATGCTAAAGATTCCTCTAAAAATGCCATTGTTAAGCAAGCATGTGACTTTAGGAAAGCCCTACAAGAGATGACAAGGGGCAGCAAGAGGCTATTCAGATAGCCTGCATTAAGCAGCTTCCTTCTGATGCTTGAGCCAGGAGCCTGGGCTCTGCAGGCTCTCTCAACATCAAAGGAGGGAAGCCCAGAGGCAGTGACAGTGCCACGACTGTGGCATGATTGAACAACACTTCATTTTATGTGTGTAGATTCAGACGCCTTAGCAAGTGACTAAAAAAACAGCAAAGGAGAAAAATAAGCCAAAATCAATGTTACCTCATGCACAATCATTACAACTCCACAGACCAAATTGCAGCGTGTCAAAATCGCATCAAGCGTGTTGAAAGCTGTTACTGCAGTGCAGTAAAAGTTGCCAGTTAGGAAACACACTTTGATTTGGGAATATATATTCATTTTATCCTTGATTTTATCCTTTTTGGTCAAACTAAGATCAAAAGGTCAGGTTTTAGCTAACTACTACACAAGAAAGTGAATACTTCCTCCGCTGTTACAGGGTCCCCATGATCTCTGGCTAATAATTATTAGTGAGTTGCTGTAAAGGAGTGCTTCAAAACTCTGCAATCTCCACAGAAAAAGTGGTGATACTATAGACATGCAGTGCTGCTATGAACACAGAGTTCTGGCTTTTTGTTGCCCATTTCTCTGCTTGCACAAAAAAAAAAATGAACCCCCCTACCCCCCAATAAACCAAACAAACCCCAAACCAAATCCAAACCCAAAAGGCTTCCCTAGCACTAAAAAGGGTTTGACAATTGCTAAGGGGATGTGAGAGGTGTATGATGTGTGTTTATCTACCTGTCAAGTCATCATCCTTCCCATGCTCCTTACAGATCAGTAGGGCAAGACCACTTTCCTTCTAAAACAAATATTTAAATCCACTGTATCCTTAAAGATCTGACATTTCAGGGTCTCTGTGGGGATGTGTGATGGTGAACTTGTAAGTCAGTGCCCTTTTTGAGGCAGCATGGGATGCTCCCTCAACAAATCCTGCCTCTGTACGTAGAGAGCCTCATTCCTTAATGCCACATTTAAAATGTGCACACAAGGACACGTAGGGATTGTGACATACAATGAAGCAGAAGTGGGGTTGCTCAGAAGTGGGGGAAAGCCAAGTGATCCCTACAGGCTGTGATGCTTTTTTTGTGGATCCTTCCAGCCTGTCCTGAGAAGTCTCTGCTCCCCAGATCTATATCTGGCCTTCTTATACCACAATCCCCCACTGCACCTGAATGTGAACAAAAACACGTGCAAGTATGATTGCTCTTTCATGTCCTCTGGACTTGTTTCTTTTTATAAATGCCAGAAAAGTTCACCTCCATTTCATGAGTGGAATAGAAAACACTGAACAGCTTTGCTCCCCAACAAGACTGTTTGTTTGTTCTCAGGAAAATATTGTCTTGCAGATGCCATCCTTCAAACACGCATTCAGCATCTGTTTAAAGGTGCAAGTGGCAGAGATGGGGGAAAAATTTTGTCACATGGGCTTTGCTTAACCATTTTGCACCTCTCCCTTCTCTGGAACATACCATTTACAGCTGCCTAGAAGTAGACTACACATTTGTTTTAGTTAGCCTCAGTCTTAAGCAATTTATTACATTTTGTGTACGTATGTATGTTCTTATTTTTGGCAGCAGAGATTAATTATCCCTTCTGACACAACCACACTGTGTAACCTTGGTCATGTCTGGTGATTTCTGCACCAATTCCTGGTGAGAGGAATGAACATTTCCTGGCCACTGTCTATCATGAGTGTACACAGCTTAGGAAAAGGCTGTCTTTCATTATTAATGAACTCTGTGCTTCCCACATGGAGAAACAGCTCTCATTTAAGATCTTAAACATTATTATAAACAGATGAGACAGGAAAACACCCTGTGCTGCTTAAATCTGATTAAAAGATTCCAAATGCTGTGTTTTTTCATATTCTCCTGTATTAAGACTTGTGACAGGAACAAGATGGTATTTCTGCCTGGAACAGTCTTCTGCCTCGAGTTCGAAGTGACAAAGCATTAATGTATGCAAAATATGCAGCCTACAGCTTGTTCATTAGGAACACGGAGAAGTAGAGGAGAGTATGTAGATTAAATGTCACCAAGGCATATAAAACTCTTTGTGGCTATATAAAACTCTTCCCCATACACAGGAAAGTGCAATGTATAAAAAGGAGAGAATATGCAACTGCTCCACTGCCAAATGCCTAGTGATGGGTAAGTGCAACATAAGCCAGGAGCACATGGAGACCATAAACTTCAGTGAAGGCACCTCTGTAGCAAACTTGAATGCCTTAAGGATTAAAATTGCCTGCAAGATATCCTGGTTTTACTTTGACTCTCTACTCATAACTTTGTTCTACCTGGCTGTATTTGCTGCACTTCACAATGCCTTGACCTACACTTCTCCATTCCTCCTCTCAGTAGGGTCAGGTTTGCTCACTGCTTGTAGCACTAAGAGCATTGGGGATGTTGCTATAAAGTAGAGACAGGCTGTGCCAGAGGACTAAGGCAGTACAAGGAATAACGAATTCCAGTCTTAGATTACTGTTTCCATACCATAGTCTTGGGCCTCGCTTCTTCTCTCAGCGAGTTATCTGCTGAAGAAGTTGGATTTAGCATTCCTCTCACCAGATTAGTTCACAATCTCTTCCTCCTCCTCCTCCTCAGCTCCTTGAGCGTAAGGTTTTCCCCTTTCATGGCCCTATGCAATATGCAAAACAAGCACTGAAACTTGAATGATGATCCACCAATTCTGCTAATTGCCAAAAGGGAGTGAAGAATTATACAATAGCCACATTATTAAAATTCATCAAAGACATGTTTCTGAGCCTATCCAAACAGTCATTGAGTTTCAGTCACGTTCAGAAGACAGTGGGAGGCAGAGGGAAACCAAGTTGTTTAATTCTAACAGTTTTAAAACAAAATTTTTCAACTTAGAATGTATTCAAATTATACGAGCTAGCCCACAGTTTCAGTAGTGCTGTTGTATCAATTCACAGTGGAAAATGAGCAAAGGAGCCAATTTTCAGCCGACCTTATGCATGCCTATACTAATTCTCACTGCCCTACTTCCAGGCCCTCATGTTCGTGCAAAATCAAGAGACAGCACAACTCACTGCCACAAGCCATTTTATTTTTCACCAAAAAGACGTTTCATCCATTTACATCACTTATTTTACTGAAAATATGAAGCCATGCCTACTCTTTGAACAGAACTGGGTTTTTTTTATTTTTAGCATTGCCCTAATTTTTTTTTCTTTTAAAGACATGTGACCAAAATCAAACCAAAAAACTCTGCCAGATTTAACACTAATTTTTGATGAAAAATTCATTTCAGAATTCTATTTTGTTATCCCCCTCGGAATGAAAGTAATTTTTTACTACAAATCAGCTACAAACCAGAAAATCTATGCCCAATGCCTTCCTAATATAAGCAGAGAAAAAGCAATGAAGGGAGAAAATGCTCACTCTTAGCATTTGAATTTTATCAAAATATGTTATTAATGAAGAATTAGCTATACCAGTCCATGAGTATTTCTGGTTTTAGAGCTGGCTGGAAGCTTTGTTCCCGGAGTCACATGACAAGAGTTATAAATCAGGAAGACATTGCAACTCAGATAAAATATTTGACCTTCCTCATAAAGCTTTACCTTCTGCTCTCAAGAGATGGAGGTGAAGTAGAGGGAAATTTCTTCTTTTTTCTTAAATAGTTATTTAGCTCATGCTTGAAGAAAAAACCCCCTGATCTCTAAAGGCTTTAAGTTCAGAAAAACGACCCCCCTCAAAAAAAGGAATCGAAAGATTAGATAAAATCTATCTCGAGGGAGCTAACACTTATCTGTGTGCATGGTTCTATGCTTATGTTTTTTCACTAGACAAAATGTGAAATCACAGCCAGGACATATTTCAGCAGTTTTGTCTGAAATCACAGAGCCACCAGATGGAGCTGAGGTTCTGCTTTTAGCAAGGAGGAGCACAATTAATTTCTGGAAGGATTTCGGTGAACATTATGCATGTGTATAACAGACAAATATGTGTAGACACACTGCTCCCTGTATAAATTAGGTGTATTTCAGGTTTAAGCAAATAATTTGAATGAGCCATAGGAACTAGTAAATCAGGTTCACAAGTGTTTCTTCTTCATGCTCTCCTGCTGTCTAACAAAGGGTTAGCTTTCCTTGACTGTGGCTCCTCTATGAGCCACTAATCCTTAAAAACTTGTAGGAGTGCAGTCCCTCTGACACCTCTGTTTCTCTTCAGAATATAATTGAAATTGGCCACCAGCTTCAAAAACTGTTAAGCAGACGAGTATACATGTCCAGACAGCAGAATTATTTAAGCCCTACCACCTACCTTAGCAACCAAGATGTAAAATACCTAAAAGACTTCAGCATTAAAAATTGGGCTTATGCTCCATAATACTTTGCATATGAAAAAATACAAGCTTTTCCCCACATATATAAAAATATAAATAAATAAACATATATACAAATAAATGCACACACACACAGAGGGAGCAAGTACTGCAAAGATAACAGCCGAAGCATCAGTGGAAGTCTCAGGGAACTCTACCACTTCCTCCTTACATTCACACAGTGTGCCAGAAACCCCAGACTGAATTACTGGGACAACAGTAAGTGATTCAAATCAAAAGGTGTATATATGCCAACACCATTTAAAATGACTTGCTAACATTTTCTTCCACCATTTTAATGAAGTTGGCTTGAATCCCTGGAGTTTAAGGTTGTTAGAACTCAAATGTGTCAAACTTATTATATATACAGTTGTTGTTAATGCCTGTTACAAGATACGTGGCCTGAATTAGTACTGCAGTAGACCCTGGAAAACTTGATGACAATGACTACTCCTTTCCCCTTCACAGTTTACATAGGAAAAAAGCCCTTCTTTTCTGAAGTGATTTCACCCCAACCAGTGAAAATTCAGGGTAGGAGGAAGACACTGCAGTCTGTGCTATCTGGTGACTCTACCACAGCTAAATGTGGAGCACCTGAACAGAACTGTCCAAAAAAATGATGAACATTTGGTTTTCATCAACAGCTTTGAGATTTTCAATTCTAAATTCATTAAGAGGCAAAATTAAACATGACATTTTAGGAGAAAAATAATTGCTTTGGACCGATCTAACATTGCGCTATGAAATAAATTAGATTGCATTATACATTGCATTATAACGACGATACCATGAAAAAAAAAATCAGCAAAAAACCCCAACAAAAACCAACCAAACAAAAAAACCTCCACCCAAATGGAGTCTTCGCAGATTCAAAATGGGATGTTTTGACATTAGTCAAGTTTTTTCTCCCTCGCTGCTTCCAAAATAGCAGCCTAGAAGTCAATTCACTTTCAGGATCTTTTTGGATTGTGATGAAATCAAAATGATTATATCAGTTTCACAAAGGTTTCTCCAAATGACCCAATCCTATGGTCCAGTTCAACCCTTGAGCATTCAAAACCCATGCAATGCAATAATTATTGTATTTTATATCAGGACTGAAAAGATGGCCCAGATGTCTTGAAGCCTCCTTGCCTTGCTCCTGATGGATAGACTCCAGGACATTTAAAACATTCAGCCACACAGGGCTCATCACCCACATCTCCCAGCCACCTCCAAAAATTCTCTTTGCTGAGCTTCCTCATGTCCTATGCTTCCTTTGCAATAAAAGATTTTTTTTATTGACCTCTTTGCCTGAAAAATATTTCCTGATCATTCACCCAGAGCTTCACATCCAGCCAGACCTTCTCTCTCCCACAGCTGGTGCTTGGGTGACAACAGAAGCGCTGCTGATTGCAAAGGAGGGACTAGACTGTGGCCTGTGACTGGGAAAACGTAAAACAGCCAGCAGGGAACTGCATCTCCTGGGAAATTTTTCTTTCATTAAGCAAGAAGGTCATGCCTTTATTAGCCTCCAAAGCTGATGTGCAATTCCCCTTCTAGGCTGGAGGCTCACGTCCATGCAGCTGTGGCCTTTTGCTGCGCAGCAGAACCTGCTATTGAAGTGAGTTCTTCCTCTGTACGAACGTATTCATGCTCCACATAAAAGGTATATAAGGATGTGCCTCCAGGAAAAAATACATTTTTTTAAAAAAGCTATTTTCCCCATAACCATTACTGTAGATAAGTTTTGTCTTTTCCTGACATGGGAGAGAACTCTTGGTGAAAGGCACTTTTGCAGCTTGCATGTTCTGAAGCTGCTTCTGGCTATCAGATGTCTGAGCTGCTGAGATAGAAGAGTTTTTCCCCTCCTATTTCCTCAGCCCAGTGCCTGGACTACGATGGGCTTCCTACAGCACTCCATATAGTCTGTTAAATGCTACAATGTGGGCAAGAAATGGCTACCACTCACCCTTCTGATACTTGCTTGTGAAAAAGAAATGCCTCCCCTGCAGAACTGGGTCTAATTGTGTCCTCCTGCCCCTGAGGTTACACCACAGCATCTATTTACTCTGAAGTTCTGACAGCTTGTGAGAAGAGAGGCCCTGCTGCCAGTGGAGTCCAGGCAATTTAGGTGGCCATTCACTCCCAGCCTCAGGAACAATGAGAATAGGAGCCAAGACAGAGGCTGCATTCCTAGAAATCCCATGATTTAACCAGAATCAAGCTAATCTTTACAAGGTTTCCAAGGACTTCAGGAAATCCATACTCTACACTTTGATGGTCCAGCTCTGAATTAAGGATGGAAGATCCTATGCACCAATGTCACCCGTCTTTGGGAACAACACAGTGGCCTGAAAGGGGAGTGAAGAGGCATCCTGGACTCAACATGGGGGTCTAAGAGATGGATTAATTCTCTTTTCCAGCACCTTGAGCATGAGATGGATGAAGATTGCAGACCTATAGACCCATCACCTCGTTTTCCTTCTTCATGTAATATTTAATCAGTAACTGTACAAAGTAGACAGTTTCCCCATCTTCCTAGGGGCTTTAACGTGAAGATTCTCCAATATAATCACATAATCACCACTCAGTAAACCATGACATCACTGGTGCATGCTCCACTTGTATGAACAGGCAAAGGAGTAGTACAAGGAGTTGAGGATATGAGTCAGGATACAGGGTAACATGTTGGTGCAGGTATTCCAAAGGCACAAGTCAGCAGCTTTGGTGTCAGGTCCAGCCCGGGATCCATACAGAACATAGAACTGGCCTAGAAATTTCAGTGCCAGCTGAGCTTTGAAGCCCCATCAGCACTTTTTAGATATGCCAAACCCAGATGGGACTAAACTACTTTGAAACAGTTTCCCACTGAAAGAGTTCCCATCCCGAGGAATGCACAAACCATAACAGAACAGAGACTCTGAACTCACTGGAATACAATTCTACCTTAAAACAGTTTCCTCGGCAACCAAAAGTCAAAGCAGCCCTCAAACTATTCAGACACACAAACCTTTCACTCTTAACAACTTTTCAATTAAAGAGGGACAAACATACATTTAAATTATGAAATGGTAAAAGCTTTCTAAAGAGCCCAATACAGTGTAGCAAGCTCTCACAGCAATACATCTCAGTTAGATAACAACACTGCCTGCAAGGTTTCAAGGACAACCATAAGACATAGAACATAAAGAAAAGGATTAACACAATATGCTTTTACACTGCACTCAGTGCAAGTATACTAAGGTCTCTGTTTATGAGCTCATGCCACAAGAACACAGTTTGGACACACTGTGCAGGATACAATGACAGTTTTAGACCTCTACTGTTGATGTGAAATCCAAGATCCACAGCCTTTAGACAGATTCTGGTCTGATAGCGGGCATGGCAGTAGCTCTAGAGCATCCCTATAAGTGCAGTCACGGCACCAAGGTCCCCAAAGGCAGACAAGAACATGTGCTAAGCCTGTGCAGCAGCAGTGGGTGAGGCAGAGCTCAGTTTGTCCCTTGTAGCAGGGCCCAAGCCAGCTGGGTGGTGCTGCAGGGTGGAAGCATGAAGTAGCTGTGCCATCTGCTACCACTGGAACAAAGGATCATTCCTCAATTTCATAATGCCTGCAGAACCATGGATTAGGAAGAAGCACGCTCCTGACAAAAACCTGCTGTGGCAAGACAAGAAGTTGCCTTGGATGCAGCATTCAGGCTGGGAAATCTGAAACTCAAGGAACAAGGAAGGCAGAGTTATGGCTGATGACGTGGTCTGAAATGGTAATAGGTGAATTCCTGATGCCAGAAAAGTTAGGGATCTTTACACCAGGAGGAGGCTGAACAAATGTCTCCAAACCGCTGTTATTTTACACTGCCAAAGAGACACCATGAAATTGAGTCCTTCTCCTTAGATGACAGTGTGGGGTACACAAATCTGTGCGCTGTGTCGTCACTGAAGAATATGAGACTTCAAGCTACGCAGATGAGTTTCTCCAGGTGCATACTCTTACGTCCCAAACCTGGTGAATAAATTGGCTGGGAATGTTGCCAGTCATCCATGTAATAAATACAGGTGCCTTGCTAACAACGGGACTGAAAATATCCAGCTTCAGGCAGAGAACAACAGATTGATATTTAAAGTTTATCATTAGGAAACTGAGAGGGATTAGTGCATTATACTGTGTAGTAGCAAGCATGCTTCAAGAATAAGGTTCACCACCAGGATCGGGTGTTTGCCTGATTCCACGAAGACCTGTAGTCCTCTGTGTGTATGAATATGAACTGTACATTCTCATTTTTATGGAAGATCACCTGTCCTTCTCTTCCTAAGGATTTAATGTCTTTATGTACATTCTTGCTACATTGAGAATCTGCAATAATGTAACCAACAAAATTGTCTATGAATAATACATCACTGCAGAGCATAAAACAGTCAATGATTTCTTGAAGGATAATGAAAACTACTAGTACTTACTGGGAGTCCGGGCCAGGCAGCACATTGCTTACTAATTTATTTTAATCTTTGTTAAATAAAATATTCAATTAATCTCATACATCATACAGAACCAGAGCAAAGGAGCACCCAGAATGGTATTGCTAGCCCACAGCTCAGCTCTTCTGCAGCACAATTACAAGGGGATGCTGAGGACACTTTGGAATTCTGAGATGGAAGGCAGGCATCACTGCTTGGCTTTCAGCCTGATACTCATAAAACCTGAGCTCCATGACCAGTTCAAAGCCTGCAACAGCCACCGCTGTGCCCACAGTCAAAGGAAATAAGAGAACAGGACCAGCCAGCCAGATCTTCGCAGGTAGTGGGGTGTGTTCAAAGTGGGGTGCTCCCAAGATGATTCCAAGGAAAGTGGTGGAAATCAGCTGTGGATCCCACCCCACATTTTGCCAGGATTCTTCTTCTACCTCAGCCACTTGCTAGGACAAGATGTTTCAGTGAATGACTGCATTGAACACTTGAATATTTAGACAACTTTCAGTTCAGTCTGTTTATGCTCAAGCACTTAAACCATCAGCCTCTGCAAAACAGGAAAAGCCCACTGTCTAGTGAGTGGATCAAGCCAGACTGGTAAATAGTGAAGTCTATTTCCAAAATACAATTATTGTTTACGTAATGATACTGCAAGGTGCAAGAATTGCCGAGAAGAAATCAAAAAAAGAAGTCCGGTTTGGAGTGTTTATTATGGTTTTCAAAAATAAATACATACAGGAAAATGTAGTCCTGACCCTCTGATAGGATACCAACAGATATATTAAATCCTCGATATTTGAATTCTAGATATCTGAAAACATAGAGAATTTTCCCCTCTAACACTTGAGAAACAAAATACTACTGAACGAAATAATCCCAGTTTACTCTTCCAGGAAAAACTGACACACTGATACAACACTCCAATGATTACCAGACTGAAAACTGGTAAGACTTGTCTATACTCTTCACACGCTATTTCATTTGCTTACAAAGCATCAGCTTGTTTTGTTATAACATATTACATTTTAAACAATGTTACTTCGTTTCAAACATACTCAGATGACACACTTTTGCCTCTTTCACTTCACCAACAGTGGAGATGGCTAGAGTGGCAAAACCTCCTGACAACCAAAGTAAATTACATGCTGATACAAATCAGAGATGAAAATTTAGGTTTCAGTTTTTGCAGTTTGTTTCTTTCCCTGCTCTCTTTTTATCATTACAAAAGTGGATTGAGATAAGAGACAAAAACTAGAAACAAGGCACAAGTCTCGGGGGGAAAAAAACCCAAAACATTTCATCCCCCTTCAAAAAGATCTAAATGAAAATATTGCATTTCTGCTTAATTCTAAACCAACAGTTTTCCATTCATTTCATCAAAGAAACAGGAATAAAGCATGACAAAAACTGAAACTCTTTTTTTCATGGTCTTCATATATTTTTTTCTCTCAACAGCTCAACCCACTATTTCAGAAGACCCTAGTAAGAGCTGCATTTACCTTTCTGTAGCTGAATAAACTAATGCAGAGCCTTCAGCTCCTTCAAATGCACCCTCATGTGAACCACCTACAAAATGTGCTTACAGAGGACCTAGAAATGAATGCTTGGTGCTGGTCCTGGAGTGAGTCTCTTTGGGTTCAGTGCCACCTGACTTCCACAAGCAGAGTAACTGCTCAGGAGTGGGATCCACTTCAAAGTGGACTCCTAGAGAATCCAGTAACTCAAAGATGGAGCTGGACTGCACAGAACAAAGCATTTTTTGGAGACTTACGGGAAAGAGAAAGGGATATAATTTGGTTAGTCAAACAGCAAAGGGTTATCTGAAGAACAAAGGAGAAGCAGGAAGGGAACTGTGCATCCGAAAGGATGGTATGCAGGCACCTGAGGTTTGACAGTGTCAGGTTAATAGCTGGGTTCAGTCTTAGATGTGTTTTCCAACCTAAATGATTCTATGATTTTGAAGATACAGGGAGTGCTTGCAAGTGTATTTTGCTGTAATTCAAAACAGAACAAAACAAACCCCATAAACCACACAGACAAAACCATTAAGTAGAACAGAAAATTAATCCCTCAAATAATGAACTCCGAAGCAGCAGTGAGTTCAGAAGCAGAGAGGTGATATACAGGATTTCATGCATATGAGGAATGAGGATGATTAAGGAAGGATGATCTTCCTTAAAAAAATGCAAAAGACAACCTCCAAGTTAGCAACTTGCTACGCTCTGTCTGCCAGGGAGAATAACAGAAACGACTTATGCATTTTTTTCTGCAGACAGACTCTGTGATTCAGGGGAGGAAGGGAAGATCAGCAACCAGAAAACCTTCACACTCATCTGCTCCATTTCCATTTCGCATTATTATTCCTTTTTTGTATTGCGGTGCGTATGCAATCTCATTCCCTGAGAATATGAAACCTGCAGTCACTATTTCTTAAAAGACAAGTTTCTAAACAGTCCAATCTTGCTGTCTTTCTTTATGGATATAATCTCAATTTCTCTAGGTATTGTCTATCTTCCCAAAGCCTCATCTGTACTCTTAAATCCCAACAGGCTTTGTCACGAGGTTGTGAGTTTACCAGAACTTTCTGCTTCCTGTGATAATCTCCTGGCTCTCTGGACAACTGGCCACTGTTCAAGTCCAAACCCAGCTATCCCTAATAAGTTAAGAGGAAATTCTTGTGGTTGGTGACACTAATGTTGAAAAATGAAAGCTGGTGGTTTACTTCAGACTGTTATCCACAAATCCCACAACTTCCCGCAGAAATTTGGTCCGTCCTGTGTAAGCCTGAAACTTGGCATGGCCAATGATACAGCATAAGTACAGAAAAGTGTATATAATCTACTAGGGTCTTAAACACTGATATCTAAATCAGATGTTTTGAACTAAAGTGAAACAACTGTAGCAGCAGCAATGAGCTAGCTGTTTCATCCTTTCTTCCTCAGAAACTTTTCAGAACCCTGAATAAAAAGATTCAGTTGCCCTATTCTGCAGGCGGAGAAACTGGAGTGGATTGAACAGGACGTGTCTTGCCCCCACCCAAGTGACAAATGAGGAGTGAAGCTGAGATCAGCACCGGGTGTCCTGGGTGCCAGCCTGGTCTGCCACCTCAGGCTGACTGCACTAACACACCAGAGAAATCTAAAAATACATTTAATCCAGTAAATCTTTCTGGGGTGGCACTGTGGAAGTGCTCTGATGGGAGCCCACTGGACAGATCAGCGCTTTCTGAAGGAAGCTTTTTTTTGTCTGATACAGCTCCTCAGGAATACATATCCATGAGAAATTGATTTGAATGCTTTCCAAGGAAGTGTGACACTGCCTGGCTATACACATTTCAGCATGGCCCTTTCGCTGTCATCTTCTAATCAATTTCTTTCACTTGGTGCCAACACAGCATATTAGTTTCTAAGTTGCCTTCTCACTGAATAAGATATGGCAAACCTGTGAATTTTATTGGTTATAAGAAAGCTTTGAGAGGGAGAAGAGTAGAGAGAAATATCAAAGCTAGACTTCAGACCATATATTGCTTTTTCTTTCAAAAGCAAAGGGGAAAAATTCATTCTTTATCCTGTAACATGATTCATGGCTCTTTCCATAAGGCACTGATAATGTAATTCATTAATTTGGCATTGGTAGTCTTCACCATTTTCTTTGTATATATTTCATTGGTATGAGCCTGTCCACACTTGAAAAGGTGTCCTGCCTTAAATATGTCAGCACAAGAGCAAACCTAAAGCAGCTGCATAGAATATGGGTGCTTTTGTGAGGGAAAATTGGCTGACATTAGCAGATAAAGCTAGCCAGAAATCTGAGGAGATGAATTCAGAGTTTTGGGGTAACTTATTAATCCATTGCTTTCTTCTTATGAAACCTCAGTTTTCAAGGAAAAAAGTGACTACTCCAATAGTTCCTTTTCTAGCCCCCAAAGCACTAAGGTTGAATGGATTGTGTTACAGAAATTAGATTTTGAGACAGCAAGCAAAAAGAAAATGTTAACTAATAGACCACTCCCAGAGCACTTTATGGAGAATGCCAAAATCGCTTTCTTTTTGAAACACAGCCAGGTACAGAAGTCCAAGTACAGAAAAGTGAGTCACTTGCAGCAGTCTAACCGCTGAGGCAGACCCCACATTTCAGTGCTGTGCCCACTGACCTCAAGATACCTTCTCCGGAGGTGTAAAATTGCTATTAGAAAAAAAATGAGCAAGCATCAAATTTACACTTCTATTACAGGAAATATTAAGATATTAACTGATAGAGCACCTGAGTGAAGTCACTTATCACCATGAAGTGAAGTTGCTGTAGAATGGTGAAGGATCACATCAGCCTATACAATTGTCCTACAGAAAACACATTCAAACTACCTGCCTCCAACCCTGAAAGTTTAACTGATTATGATTCCTAAAATGAAGTATCTAGGTTGGATTTTCAAAGGGTGGAAGACATTCAGGCACACATTTTCAATCAACTTTCAATGGGAAGAATTTGACCCAGTTCTGCTTTGATTCTACTTTAAATAAAAACTGTACTTCACATTTTGGGTGATTAGGTTTGACTCTTGATACAACAGTCAGCCTTGATATCCTGATCACAAACAACCCTCGAGACCTATAAACGTCATTTGATGAGAGTTTTTCCATTTATGTGGCAAACAAGAATTTTAACACAGGGAGGGAAATGTTTGTCCTGCATTGCTTTCTTTGCTGACCAGTGACTCGTGGCTGATATTAACTGCAGTGGATCATAATCTAAACTTTCGTATTTTTAAATGCTTTGAATATGCACAATGGTTGGTAAATGCCAAAAAACATTGTTCTATTTTAACAGTACTAAGCCCTATTCATGCACAACTGAATCAATCTATAATAATTTGAACACAAGAGCACTCTGTACTGCAAGAAACAAAAGGGAGCAGCTAAACATCAGTTTTCACAATAATTTACCTAATTTCCAGCTAATTTTAGCAGATTAGTTTACCCCTCTCTTGTAAAACAATTCATGCCTGACAGATAAACAAACTGCTCTCTCACACAAATTTATTGAGAAAATGTACTGTAACAAAAATACTGTAATATCTAATGGCAGGTATTCAAGGCTTACCTTTATCTGCCAGGATTATCATCAGCATATATCTAATATCCATACAGTGCCCCTAAGCACTGCAGTTTCTCTGTAGTGTGCATTAAACTTCTTTGAGCTGTTCATAATGGATCAAGTAAATGTTATAGGACATAAAACAACCCCCAAAGCAAATAGTGTTTTGGGAGAGGTAACTTCTTTATCATTCTTAAGCAACCTACATTCACTGCTGGGAAAGCACTGCTGTCAGGTACCAGTTATGGGGTTAACTGATGTGGATTTAACTTCTCCACTGTTTTTGCAACTGCCTACGGTACGTTCCCCGCTGTTCTGCATTTTGCCCCACATTGCATCACCTGCTTGCTCACCTGCTGCACACTGCTGGGATCCTAGACCAGGAGGAGGGGCACGATTTTTCCCTGCATGGCTCTAGCTGCTTTGAAACCCTGGCGCCTGCTGGGGCTCCTTGAGAGGCCGCAGCACCCGCAGAGTGTAGATGGCAACATCACTGCCACCTCCCATCTCGGCACTGAGAACAGCTTGAATCAAATCCATGAAGCACAACAGGGCTGCTCTGCGAACACCGATTAACACACCTGCAGGATCTTTGTTTTTGTTTCCCTATGTGGCCTCCAGACCGAGGCAATTAGCAGCAGGTTTTAGTGACTCATGAAGCATCAATGTAAAGCTCTTCTTCAGAGTCTTGTAATCAGGACAAGCTAAGCTACTCTGAATTGTACATGTGCTACTAACTCTGCAGAGACTGCACCAGACCAGTCCTAGTCTTCATTTCCATCTCTATTAAGCTCACATTTTCTAAGCATCCTTACTTTTAATCTTTTTTTCTACCTGATTTAACTCACTGTTGAGCTGTACTGTGCAAGCAGCCCTGAGCCCTGCAGTCCAGGTATTGGGGGTATGTGGTTTGCAACCAGTTCCATACCGTATTTATCTGAGCTACGTAGGGTACAAACATACTTAAAAGGGAAGGGAAACCAGCTCACAATCTTACATTGCTGCAGCTTGTTCTGAGCCCACACAGGTGTCTGGCCCATGTAGATGTATCCTGAAGGAGGTTAATCGGTTAATGACACTCATATATGAGAAGGTTTCCTGTTCTTATAGACGGCTTCTGTCAAGGATTCCCCTTGCTGCAAAGATTCATAATTTAAACAGAAAAGGCTCTAAATAATTTCTGAAGGTGATACTTATGAAGTCAAACCATTTTTCACAGTAGAGCCCCAAACAAATGATTATCCATCGATAAATCTATCATGCACAACATCCGTGCTCCCATGGGGTCAACCCCACAGTAAACAAACAAAAGGCGCTTTTAATGATTCACCACTGCCTAAAGGGAAGGAGAAAAGAAAGCATCAATTTTTCTTGAAATGCAGGTTGACAGACCTACACTGATGAGACATTTGCATCCAGAGGATATTTTCCTTATGCAGGGACACAGCTCATTTCTAACATTCTCTTTCTATTGGCAAGTGGTAGGGAACAGCCTAAATCAAAATCAAGTGCTCCAAAGCTATGGGGCATAAATCACTGATTGTCCTTAATTTTAAAGCTAAAGAACAACAACATTCCTCAATAATCTGTGACATGTGATGATCTAAAACTGTAGAGAGTCATTAAAAAAGCCACAAAAGTGACAATTGCCCATCAAGGAGGTTTCAAGGAGGACTTGAAACTTGTTTTCCCCGTTCTGTGGCCACTTGCTAGTGGACAACAGAACACACGTTTTTCCACAGCCAGTGCAAGAATTTGACAGAGAAGCCCAAAGTGGGTCCAAGTTCCTGTGCAGCTGAGTCACCTGAGCTGGAGCTCACATGCACTGCTGTCTTCCAGTTATGAGCTTTCACCACAAGAGGCTGGAAAGCACTTGGGGATTCAGGATTTGATGGTCCACTCTACTACACCACTTCCCCATCACTCCAACACCAGTGGTCACACCAGCATACAAGGGGACAGTGCAGCAGAGAACAGGGTCTCTAAAGCTCTGCAGATGGCATTTCATGAACTAAGCCAGGTTTTATCATGTGGAAATACACCTGCATCTAAATATACAGCTTTCAGCATTTATTACAACAGGAGAAACACACACATTACAGCTAAAAAAAAAATCACCCATTCCAGTCTAACAGGCCCCACTGGTGAATAACAGAGCACAAGTTGCACTGCTGAAGATAAATGAGCTAGATTACCTAGGGAATATCTCATCCAGCTGAGCAAAGGGTGCTAAATGGTGTATGAATATGCATAAAACCAAGTGACAGAAGTACATACTCATTTTCGAAAAAGGAAAAAGTAATAGAATAATGTTATACCCAGGATTTCTAACACAGCTCAGATTAAGGGTGGAATTTCAGTCTATCATTATTTCCATTATACACTTTTATTTGGAAGGGTTAAGAACTCGGCTATTAAAATGCACTCTTGGATGAAATTTCACAGGTAGAGCATTGTAGCATGAAAAATCAGCATTATATATCAGGAAGAGAAATTGTTTGTAATTTTTACATAAGAGTTCAGCACAAAACAATTTTCAAACTTTTCCATTTCTTTCAATTAAAGTGTCAGATGTCTGTGTTTGTAATAAAGCTCTTAATGAATAAGCTATCAGCATATAATGAAGTACACACCAAGGCAGACACTGCAATTACCACGCATGTTAAAAATATGCTTTCTCCTCTACTACACATATTTCTTAGTTCTTCCAAGTTTCAGGAGGCAAGGTGGAAAATAACAAAAACCCAGATGACATAAAGATGTGTTCTCTGGCCTGCAGATGAAGATTATGGCAACTGTTGTCTTTGCTCCTGAGAGAACCCAGGCACTTGGGAAAACCTGGAGACAGGAAGAAGTTGGAAGAGCTCTGCACCCAATCTATTTAAAGCCAGGTATCATCTCTTACTTCTCTCTTAGCACAAGGATATTGCTACAGCTTCAGACTTCACATAGACGGGGTTCAAACCTTCTCATAGTGACACTGAACCTCCCTCAGTCTGCACAGCACTGGGTGCTCATCAGAGCTGCAGGGAGGGTGCTGACACCTGCAGAGAAAGTGCCCACCATGTGGAGGTGACATAAAATGTGGGAACTGCCTGGAAAGTTTGTTTCCGAATATTGGATCAGCTTTAAAAGATGATCCTTGGTGATTTGACCTCGCACAGTGTTGTTTTTTTAGTTAAACATTGGGAAATATTTTGAATACTTCTATATCTTAAGATTAAAAATCCTTTGGTCTGCTTATACTGCTATATTCCAAACTATTCAAGTGAGAGCAATAAAGACAAATTTCATTTCAGCAGGATCTCTTTAATTAGTCTGCAATGAGATTTGCCCTGTTAGAGGTTTATAGCAAATTCTGTGGAAAATGCTGTATGCAATTCTATTTAGTCTTACTCCATCCCATACAAATACCCCATAAAATATTTTAAAAGCCTACCATTATAGGAATGT
Organism: Falcunculus frontatus; assembly: GCA_013398115.1. NCBI lineage: Eukaryota > Metazoa > Chordata > Aves > Passeriformes > Falcunculus > Falcunculus frontatus. Next base: position 398,229 of record VZRV01003485.1, read on the forward strand.
GCTGCTCGGTGAGTCATAATACTGAGCTGGTAGTGCTTTCACTCAGGAGAAATGCTGCCCAAACCATCACCATTCATAATTTACAGAGGAAGGAAAAGGCATGTCTCCATCAGCAAGGTGCAATCTGTTAATTTAATGTGAGCTCACTCAGCTGAGCCCATTTGACCAGTCCTGCAGGTTGCAGGAGGTCCTGATGCCCAGCTTGTTTGCAGAGTGTCCAAAGATCACACCGAGACCCCCTTGTAGGTGGGGGAAAAAAGCCAGGAGAGGTGAAATGGGATGTCAGAGGTACACAGCTAATTTTTGTGGTAGATTCTGAAACTTCAAGTCTAGCAGCAAAATCAACAAGATGAGCTTTCTCTAGTAAAAGACTTCTGTGAGAATGGTAGGAGCAGCAAAACACAGCCTGAGTTCTTAAATCTAAGGATGCTTTGTGTTATGGCTATTGCTGTGCTGGTTTAGCCTCCAGTCTAACAGTGAGTGGTATGGGATCTGCCGTGTTCATTACTGGGAAGCTAACACCATGTGAATGGTGAGGAACAGCAAAGACAGCAGCAGGAAAGAGAAGGGTAAGACTTTCAAAAAGCAATGTATGTTGTAACATATATGAAATTCAGGCCACTTATTTCAAAACATAAATTCAGGTTTTAAAATCTCCCTGACAGACATTTTCTGCTTCTTGAAAAGCAAAGTGACTCTTAAGCCTCACAGTGGTTTTTTAACTTTCTTGCAGACTTGCCTTAAACAAAAGCAGTGAGAACTAAACTGCCAATTCATAAAATCCTAATTCTTGAGCCACTGTGTTATGCCAAACTCTGCTTTGTGTTCCCAGGCAGGATGGCCCCATTGTCCAGTGGAAATGGCACTTAAGCATCTGAGGACCTAGTTTGGCTCCACAGACATACGATTGCTTCAAAGCAGAAAAAGGTAGTTCTCAACTTCTATGGTAGTTTGAAATGATGTCTCTAGCACTCAAGAGGAGTTGGGAGTGGCTGTAAGTGTATTCAGATCTTACCTGCTAAAAATAAAGTCCTTTCTTTATGCATCCTGACAGTCAGCACAGAGATAATAATGAGCCATTCCCAGAAACAGCACTGCAGGACAAGCTGCATCAGGCAACTTAGTACAGAAGAGTGCCTACATATCACAGCCTGGGGTATCAGAACAGAGAAATCTCAACAAGGGAAAAAAGTGTGGGAAAGGTGATGCCAAAGGCTATACAGAAGTGCTTTATTCCTTACAAGATGAGATAAGCAACTACTTGACACTTAAATGCTGATGTCCATCAAAATCATAAGAATAACTGTATGTAGTACTTGGCTTTCTAGCAGCCACCTGGAAATAAATTTGCATAAAATCAGGACACAAGTGGAAATCTACTTCATTATGCCAAATTACAGCAGTAAATGGAAACAGAGATAAATAAATAAGCCTTGGTGCATGAAGGAAACCCTGGAGGACACATGAATTAGTCGTCGTAGAAACAGAAGTAATAGACTGAACAAATTTGGAGAGAAGTGACAATCATTCCACCTTCCTGACCCTAAATGTAGATCCTGAAAATGACTCCTTCGGGCTAGATACTGTCCATTGCCAAGCGTGAATACTTGTCAGCACTAAATTTGGAGAAAAGATCACCAAAAATTAGTTCCAAGCTACAAAAAGTATTTAAGGCTATCAAAACGGAGGTGAGATTTGAATCTAAAGTTCAGCAGAACTCGTCTCCTTAAGATCATAAGGACTAGTCACACAGTAACACTGAAAAGATCTCACTGTGATATTCCCTGACCTGAGGAAATCAGCTCCAGCTCTACATAGAAACTCTGCTGCACATCTGCTGCAATCCTTATCATGCAGAGGTGAGATGAATTTTTTCATCATCTGAATATAGCACAGTGTCTCCAAACGCATACATGGATGGCACACTCAGTCACTGTTAATAAATGAGATTAAAGGAAATGGTTTGGCAGGAGCTACTTTGTTTAAAGGATAGCTGAAAAATATATTTATCTGCATTGCAATTTCTCAACAGTCATAAACCAAGCACAAAGACATAACACAACCAACCAGCCAGATTTAAAGGCCTCTATTTTAAAATGCTGTTGTTTTTTAACACTGCTATACTGTGAAGGTTGTCAAGGAGATAACAAAGCCTCAAAAAGAAAAAATCTAATCCAAAAGGTAGCTGATTAAAGAAATATATTGTGGGTCACTTGAAGACTGGCAATGACTGGCTTTGACAGAAAAGATTCTGGAGAGAAGTCAAACTGTCTTATTTAAAGGCACAAGCTCATTGTAAATCACTTTCCTGAAAGTAGTGGCGAGTATTTGGCCTTAAGCCATTGCAGAGGAACTACATTACAGCTCTTGTGAAACGCACAAAATTCATTGCAGAGCTTCTAACTCTGAAACAAATATTTTTTTAAGCCACAGCTCCTTCAAAATTATCTTTTCTATTACTTTGGACTCTCTTCAAAAGAATTTTAGACTTAAGCTCTTCATGCCCAAAATTTTAAGCAGAATCAAATGGAGTTTTCTGTCTCACCATAAATCTTCCTGAAGCGCAGATTTCAAAGGAAAAATTCTGCAGCTTTATTACTAATCTGTCAGAACCACAGTGCCCAATACAAATGATCCTCCTTTGTATAAGAAGTGTAGTTCTCTATCAAAGAAGAAAAATACTCCCTTTTATGAATCTGCTCTCTTATGCTATTGTTAGTACTCTGCTAAATCATAACAAATACGGAGAATGTTTATGCTTTTTTGCAAGTGACAGTTTTTCAAAGTAGTGCTGAATATAACTCTATTTTTTAAAAGACCTTCCTCCTCCTTCCCTTCCTCCATGTAAAAAATAAAAAAAATCAATACTTAGGAAAATAGAAGGGCAAGGAGATTGTCAAAAACTAAATGTCGTGAACATAATCATTGCTATATAATAAGGAAACTCACGGAATGATTTGGGAGAGCAAAGCTGAAGCAATTTTTTTCAAAATATGATACCTAAAGTCAACTTGATGGTCAGAAAGGCTTTTGCATTCAATTTTCTGTGGCATTTCTGGAAATCTAGGAGATTTCAGGATGATTTCAGACCTCAAGCTTTTTGAAGACTGAGGAAAATCACTTAGTTGCCTGAAGATTTACTTAATGACTGAAGTGTGGATACTCCTCCTGCAAGACAGATTCAGTGCTGGAAATGTGAATAACTCAAGAAGCACCTTACCTGGAGTGCCTTAAAGAACCCCAGTATTTCCCAAGCACGCCAAGTTAAGCCGTATGACTGTAAACCAGCTGTGTTATCTCAAAGTGTATAATGAACCAGTTGTTTATAAACGTCCTTCAAATGGGAACCTCCACAAGCAGCATTTAAAAATTGCTATATGCACCATAAAATCTAGATGAAGCCTTGCAAGCACAAAGATTTCAGAACTTTTTCTGTAAGATGATGTGTGCTACTCTAGCACCAAGCACAGAGCCTTCCACTGCTCTCAGGCAGTCTACAAACACATGGTAAGGAACAACGAGCAAAAAGGCAAAGTGTGAGAAGAGGAAACTTGTCACGCAGGTATTTGTTTTAGAGCTAGACAGCAGCAACTGAGCAGAGAGCTGTGGTGGTCATGGTAAAGTGCTTCCAGTGCTTCTTTCTCAAGGCTCCATCCCTTCACAGCCATGCTACTGAACCAAGTCTGTCCCAAGGCAAGGGCTGCAGTATTTTGGATACCTGACAGGTGAGTGCCACGTGACAGCAGATGACAGATATAGGAAGAGAACATAAGCAACTGGAGTTCCTGCCAAGTGGACTATTTGTCTCTTAAGCATTACCATGCAATTTTATTTCACATCAGCATTGCACTTCTGCTTGTTTTTTTAAAGTGATTTAACAACTTAGCTGCTTGCATGGCTGAAAAGAATTTCCCAGATTAATGCTGGAGAGTAAAAACTACTTGGAGCACGTTAAGAAAAACATACGTCCAGAATTAGCTATAACTGAGGCAAAATTACTTCCTCAAGATTCTCTGCAAGATCATGTCAGAGCTGGAGTTAAAACTCAGCTCACTTTGGCTGCACTTCCCTCCACGTCTTCCCACTACAACTGTGTCCCTGAGTGCAAGGTGGTTTCCTATCTGGTGTTGCTAAGCAAATAGGGGGGCTGCACGCTGTTGAAAACACTGCTGCAACCTAACGTAGGTCTCTGGCCCTAATTCATATCCATCCACACTGTTGGAATAATTCACTGGATTTGAAATTCATTTATTACCATTTTCTTCCCAAAGGATGTCTTCAGTGCCGGTGGAGACCCAGCCGGGCAGTGGGATGTATCACGCGGGTGAGGAAGAGGACTAGCCGTGGTGATATCAAAGACACAACTCGATGTAATAAAGAGCAATGTTTGTAAATTTGTGTGCAACTGCATATGCTCATTGACTTTCTAATGAATTGTTGGCAGAAAGTACCTCTCATCTTTGTGCAAGCTGACATCCAGGTATCTTTCTGTGCCATGGCCCTAGCTATATCATTTGTCACATCAGCAAAAGATGTACAGTAATAAGAAGAGCAGATCTTGGACAGCTGCAACATCATTAATGCTGTAAATTTCTTTTGTGTGGTGCTCTTGCCTACCTCAGGTTAACAGAAAAAGAATCTAACTCTCATACAGCTACATTTGGGTAGTGATATATGGGAAGATCTATTTATTTTAGATAATTAAAATAATTTCTTTATGACTATTTGAAATCAGCAGAAAACCTCTATTTGGGAAGGTCTTATACCAAGTAACAGATGCAAACCTCCAATCATTTGTAACACACCTATGCCCTGTGGAGACAGAATTTATGTGCCCATACTTGAAAATATAAAGCAATTTTTTTTTGTTTAGCTTCTCTAATGTGACTTTTTCACCTCACGTCTGCTGAGAAAGGTCGATGCCAGTCCCCGGTACCTGGTGACAACAAATGAGTGTTGAACTACAGCCAAGAGCTAGTACAGATATCCAGATATTCTGCTCTTCCTGTAATGAGATTTCCTTTTCCATGTAAATACCACAAGAATTCCTCGTTACCTGACCAAGAAATGCAGCAAGTAGTGGGAGGCTAAGGTGCCCATGGCCTCTGAGACCTACTAGTGACCCATAGCTTGAAAGCCTATGATGTATGCAGAGACCAGAGCAATTCCCAGACCCCTTAAAGCACATCTCTGCACTAAGGGATATTCAGGCAGACAGATTAAGGCACACAAGTGGTGTTGGTTATCTATAGGAGATAACCTATAGGAGATTCATTGCTAAATATTTATATATTGAGAGAGATTGTAAAGAAATGAAATACGAAGAAAACAATACCCTCTCTCTCCAGGGCTGCCCTGTTTCTTCCCTGCCTCGGAAAGAAACAAGTCCTGTCTGAAAACATTTTAAACTAGAAAAAGGCCTGAAGTAAAAGTTTGCATCAGAACACCACATCTAGACTAAGTACCTTAGCTCAAAAGCAGCCAGATATCAATCTCCGTATCCAGATTCACACTCCTCCAAAATTCCAGAAGCTGGATTTGACCTAAAGCGGAGAAAAGTTCAGGACAGCAACATGGATCTAAATCCAGGAAGCCATCTAGGAACTTGGTCCTTGTACTTTTGAAAATTGAGGAAGGGATTTGAGCTGTGGGGTAACAGAGCAATGTGATCCTCTTCCACCATGTTCTTTTTCCTCCATTTCACCTTTTGAACTTTACGTGGTAACTCTTGAATTGTACAACAGAGAAGAAAGAAATTCTCCTTCATGTTAACACCTAGTTAAACACTGCTTGTTGTAATTGCTTGGCAGTAGACCAAAGTATCTCCCTTAAAGTAATAATTTATGCTAATAGCTGTTGCTAGTCAATATCGAAACACCTCTTCAGGTATGTGAGATGGTTCAAATAGCTTATCACAGCCTCAGCAGCCCTGCAGAGTCCCTCTGAAGCATTGCTTTCTCTACCCTGAGTACTCACCAGCTAAAATCTAGGGCTGCCATGACGAAGGGAACAGTCACAGCTTTCTCTCCCAGTGCAAGCTCATGCACAGCAATCCTGGGCTTGCCAGGACCATGTTGGACGCACATGCACTCACACTGTGTTCAGCCAACACAGGGTGAGCACATGGGAGAAGGTCAGTGTGTGTCAAGGCTGAGACCCTCAGCATTCAAGATGACCAGCAGTCTAGCACTTTCACAAATCAAATCACCATGTAATGCTGGGATCCACCCGGGGTACAGCTAAGTTACGTTTTCTGGGCTTAATGGAGATCAGGCTGGACCCAGAACTTTTGTAAAATGTGTGAGGTTTATTCATGCTATTGACAGAGCTGGATTTTTGTGTCTCATCAGATGCTGCATCCAAAATGTTTTGAATCAGATAATTAGCAGACCAAATGATTAGTCCCTTAAAAACTTAAAACAGTAGCCAGGTTTCAAAACATATGCATACAACTAGGAACAAGAGGAGCTACTTGCTCCTGAACTTTCCCAAGAATTATGTTCTAAAATACTCGGAGTTCTTCTAAATATTTGTCCATTGGTATTTGTGTTGCAGACATAGCCTAAAAAACCCAAACAAACAGATTTTAGTAAAAAATGTCCATATTTAATGATTTAGATGAACATTATAATTGAGTGTAATGGAAATTCCTTTTTTTCCCCCCTCCACAGAACACTGATCCTAATTCATCAACAAGGCACAAGAGCCTAGACAGTAGAGAGCCAAAGAAACTGGATTGCAGTGCTTCGAACTCATTTTACTTGGAATATACTAAATTTGTTAATTAACCACAGAGGTTTTCTCACCCACTTTGAACCATCTCCCTGCTTCTAGAATAAGCTGCTCTTTAGTGATTCTGAAGACTCTCAAAAATTTAAGAAGCATTTCTAGTAAGCTCTAAAAGACATGAATGCACTCTGCCTCAAACCCAAAGTATATTCTACCTTTTCTCAGACAATTTGCAAAAAAAATTCCACTTTCCACTGTGTCATCAAGCAGTGATCCTATTTCTTGACTGGCAAAAAGGTGGTTTTGCCTGCGCAGATATATATTTTTGCAGCTGAAATAAAAATGCAAAAGTAGTTCTTAAAAACAGCTCTGTCAAAAATGGCTATTTGAGTGTTAGTATCTATGAGAAGAGTACCAGAAACCAAAGCCAGACACATGCATCACAGGAAAGCTTCACATTTTTTCACTGGCTGACTTTAGTGAGTTTTAGGGTTTCAGATCGGAACAATTTGCTTCTCCATCAGATAAAATGGAACCTCTACAAGCAAAGGGCAAAGAGCCGCTTGTATCTGCATTTCTTTCCAACACTTATGGATGCCTCTCTTCACTAGCCACTGATTCTACAGGGTCATAATTTTAAAAGAAACACATATTTACTCAACTATGGCCCTTGTGCTTTCATGTCAGAGAACATTTCCCTTTCCTCTTTCTAGTCAATATTTCTAAGCTGTGCTATTAACAAGGGCAGAAAATCCAGCAGGTTTTTTGTTTTTTTAAATAATAGATGATATCTATTTCAAAAAGATAAAGATATTTCCTTGCTCTGGGATGTGTTCTTTTCCTTCCAGATAAGCCACTATTTTGCACATTACATTTGCTGCCTTCCAGAAACAGCAGATAACACTGAAGAGATTTAATTAATATGTACCACAGCATGACCTCAATGGATGGAACATCTACCCTAAAGGAGCGGAGCTGTAGGAGGTAATTAGAGCACACCATGACATTTATTACTAATGCTCTTCCATTGACATTTGCTGTTGACAGGCTGCATATAAAGTTTTCCTCTGTTTGCACTGACTTACAATGATTTAGACCTCCTCACATACGTAAGTGGGAACGCGTTTGCTGTTTACAGTAAATTAAAGCATAAGAGATAGAACAAAATCTTGGCCTTTTGAGAGCAACAAAGCTAAACTCCCATCAACTTTCTGGACCCAAATTTCTTCTCCACAGAGTGTATTATGTATAAGTGCTGCTAGTATGAAATAAATACTTTCAGAAGGGGAGAAGTTCCACGTTCCTGTCCCTAGTCTCTTCTGCTGTGTAGATTTAAGGAAACAGTAACTGTTGAGTGTAAAACGGATAAACAGAGAGACAAAGAATCTGGATCAAGAACCCACTTCCAATCCCTCTCCAGGCCTACAAAACCTCTCTGCTACTGAGTCGCATTACAGAGGGATGTCTCAGCACTTTATTAGCAGATGCTTTTAGGTAATGAAATGATCCTTTCAGGGTTTAAAACATACCTCAAAATTAGTAAAATATGGCAAAAAGAACACAAAAAATAAGTAGAGGCAAACTCTACTGATATCAGTAGAAATATCTGGAAACACTGTAAAAGCCCTGGTAAAAACTTGACAAATGTTTCAATGCATGAAACACTCAGTGTAGTAGAATGAAGCTGTTAAGAATTTCCTTTTTAAAAGTCGTTTCACCTGGGATGAAGCAGCCAATAACTGAGCTAATCTCATTCAAAAACATTTTTCATCCCTTCTCTCTTGCAGCACACTAAAACTTACAATAAAAAAAAAAAAAAGTCTGTTTCGTTGTAATGAACATGCTCCATTTTGGAGCACCCTGTTCTCAGCAATAGACAATTATACCTTTAGGTGTTGGAGGACAACTCTGCCACCCAAAGAGAGACTGAAAATTTGAATTCGTTATTTTGAGTTATGAGGAAAGAAAAGTAAGAAAAGTGGGTACTTGTAACACTGGAGGCAGCACAGGTCAGGTACTGATTCAGAATATCTCAGAAACTACAGGAATTAATCACTACCATGAATAACATCTCATGCATACGATACCAGAGCCTGTTCTTGTGAACTCTTCCACAGCTAGAAAGTCATTTATGTTACAGGCTAATGGGAATGTAATGAGAGTTGTTACATTCCCCTTAAATTATGTTCTGTCTCAGAATATAATCTATAAGTGTTTGAAATTTAGTGGATAAAAAAGATTTAGCAGCCTCATTCCCACATAATATTTATGCCTATGAGAACATCCTGGATGGTCTATTCGAATAACTTCCAGGCATCCCAGTGATTTCAATAATACACTAATAGAAAGCAGCAAGGAGAGTATACACAAGTACATTGTAATTAGAGATTATTTACTTAGAGTGAAAAAACCCCAAACACTTCCAGATAAAAATCAAAATAAAGCCATGTTTCTACTTAGGCACTTGCCACAGTTTTTTCACATGAAATGAAAAAATGCATTAAACTTCTTGGCACAAGCACATGCTATGATTTGGCCAGGATTTATTGTGCTAATTGCATTGACCTCATTAGTACACTGTGCACTGCTTACTGCCCACCCTGTAGTAGTCTCCCACTCTTACTTATCTCCCACTACAGTTAGAGGGTTTGGGTCTTGGATACTTTTTGCTTGGACTGGTTACAGAAGACCTTACTTTCACAGAAGAGAAATAACAAGAATAACCAACAATCAATTACGATTAATTTTACTTTTGGTTAAAGTGAGAGAAAATTAACTACTGTGCTATTCGACAAGGTTTTTGTGTTTGCTTTTAAAACCACAAATGATTCACAAAAACTGGAATCTCAGAATCTCATTTCTGGCTACAGAAAAGAGTTGCCTACAACTTACTGTGCTCTTCCCTACTACCTGAAGTGACTGACTGCTGTGAAAGATGTCCAGCAGGCAGAGGGCTTGTGAGAGCTGCGTGACCTGGGAAATTCAGGTAATTGAATTAAAGAGGCTGAATGAGGCTTGTTAGCTTGGGCACAGCCTTAGCCCAAAACTTCTTTATCTCCAGCCAGGTTGGAAAAAAGGCAGAGTGAACTCAAGTCTGGCAGCAAATGTCCCTGTCACTGGGCTTTCCCCATTTGCCCATGACAAATTGCTGTACACAGAGCTGCTCCTTTCCTGCAGCCAGGCATGGCCACAGACTGGTAAAGTAGTCCCTTAACATACAAAAAAGCTTTCTGACATGATTAATCTTCTACATTTTTTATACACATTTTCTCTACATGCCAGTCCAACATGGTGTATGAAATTTGGGAAGCTTCAATTCCAAACTGTGCACCACCCCATGGTTAAATGCTGCACAGTGGGTGGCTGTGCAGACATTTTTAACTGTAAAACATTAAAGCACTCATTGATGTCATAATCTGAAATCGCCAAAAAGCCAAATGCTGCATTCTGAGCATATTCATTTCTTATTCAGTGATGCAGCTACAGCAGTCAAAACCCAGCAAAAGCAGATATTCTCCTAGTTTTCTTAAAAATGCATGTGAGGAATAGGTTTATTACTCCCCTCCCCAACTAATAATATTTTTGAAGCATTTTGCCTAAAATATATATATATATATGTAATCAGGACACATGATATACTCCTACATCCTTAGTACCATGAATATTACTGTCTTGGAGGATGGTAGGGTCTAACTATTATGGAAAAATTAGAATTGTGTCCTGATGCATATTCCCCTCACCACATCGGTTCTGAAAAAATGGTCACACATGCACTTCCCAGGAGTTTAACTCTGTAAGAGCTTGGAAATGTATTGCAATAACACTCCAAGAAAAGAGATGTCTTATTAAATATCCTATTTGAGCAACACATTACAAGCCCTTGTAATAGGTCCTTGATGGACTATTTTGCAATCCCTTCACATACATATGTATATAGAGACCTTTTCCTTCCCCAGTTTTAACTCCCTTATTTCAGATTATGAATACATTTTGCAATTCATGTGTAAAGCTACTACCAAAAATAAAGAATTTGTAGGCACTGGGAAATCCTTTGAGTATTCCTAAGTTGGTTTCTGTTTATAGTGATGTCCTCCAATTCTGTCAGAAAGATCTGCAATGGTAAAAGACTTAAAAAAGCCACTGTTCCATGGGAATACTCAGTCAAGTCGAATCAGCTGAAACTCTAAAGACAACATACATAACCTACAGCATGTTAAACCCAAGTGGTTAATATCCTGCTTTCAAAAAAGCAGTAACTCCATGAATATGACAATACTGCAATCCTTTCTAAGGGAGCCCATGTGGAAATGCAGATCAAATGCTGAGCACTTTGGAAAAATTTAAAATCCAGTCCTACATCTGCTTCAGTAAAAATATTTTGAGATTTTATCTCTATGATTTGTTACATTAGCCTTAAAAAGCCAAATACATACACACACACACACCACAAAATGTCATTTTATACCTCTTACACAAGGGAAAAGGTTGTGGATTTCCCTTCTAAATTAAGCAAACAGTGTAGAAGCTGAATGAAAGCAAGCAAGATATCATAATTTCTATTTTAAATGAGAATAAATGGCAAAAAATCCCCAACCAAACCACAAAACAGACTCCACATCTCCAATTTTTCGGTCTCTTTGCCAGCTTTCTCACTGAAGCTCTGCGGGACCCCTGATATATTCCTCCTGGAAATACAAAGCTAATGCTTGTTCTGAAAATTCAGAATCAAGCTGATTATAGGTGGCTTGTCACGGTTTTTCCTCTTATTAGATTTCAACTAAATTCAATTACACAGTGTTGTCCTTGCTGCCATGAGATGAATGGCAGGACAAAGATGAATGAACAGAACTGCTGAAACTGATTGATCCCAACATGCAGGCAGGTTGATTAAAGTGTCCAGAAACAAAATGAGGAATAGTATTCATCTGTAACTACTGCTTGGGCCTTCAATTAAATGCTGTTTTCACCAAATGCCAAGAAACAGTGTGATTCCTGTTGATTTAGCAAGAACGTGAGTGCAGCACCCAAACTGAAGCTTGACGAACTGAAATAAAACTTATTTTTACACCACTCCATCTCTATAGCTTTCTTTTCAACGGCTACTTAGCTGCCACAAACAGAGACTTGGAAAGACCAAACAACCAAAAAGCATGTTAATGTAAGGTAAAGTTGAAATAGAAATATACTGATAGACATACAGCTCATAAGTGAACAGACAGGAGTTTGATGACTGTTCCATGTTTCCTCTCTCAACTCCCATTACAAAGCGCGGATGTGTGAAAATACTCAACCCCACATTCCTGAGTGGTTAGCTGCCTCTGGAAATATTTCCTAGTCTGGAAATACTGCATCTTGGCAGTATTGATGGAGGCACTGATTAATGAGGAAAAAAATCAGATACCTTCTGCATGTTGTGGCAAGAGTTCCCATAATCACTCTGAGCCAAAGGTTGACAATTCAAATGCATCTTGATCCCCAGGCAGATTTGCTCAGACTCTGGCAGAGTGCAGAAAAGCTGATGGAGGGTGTCTGAGCACACCTTCAAGAGGGCAGACATGTAAATCTCTACTCTACTCTTGCAAAAGCAGCATTTTCCATATGTAACCGAGGACCTGTTTTGCTTCTAACCCACGGGGTGATCCATTCTCAGATGCTTTTACAAACTGTATCTGTTTCACCTTGTTAGCTACACATTTGGTTCATGTATTTCTAAAGCAGAGGCCAGATCCCAGCTGTCATCCTGGACTTTTAACTATTTTCTCTCAGCCATCTGTGGTTTCTTCTGCAATGCTAACATGGTTTCTGGCACCATGTTGGCTTCTGAACCTGTGTCCAACTTCAAACTAATAAGTGTCCTTTTACTTTCAGGCTGACAGGCCATTTGTCTTGTCCTGGCACACCATCCTGTTCACCGAATAACACTTCAAATGTAGTGGTATCTTCTCCCTGGATCTATGCATTGCATTAATGCTTGCACAGAGCAGGGCCATCTGTGCAGGGCTTGAGCCGTCTCAGATTCTTCCAATATTAGATTTTGCTATGTTTTGTAGACTTGGCTTAGGTAATTTGCCAGGATCCATTTTCTGCATTTCCCCTGCCTTATGAAATCTCTAACAAAGCCAGTCTTAACTGCTCAGGTCTGTGTTGCACCTGCAGAGACAAACTCTGGCCAAATTAACTGAAATCTTTTCAAACCTTCAAATACTTCAGAGGTTGTCTTTCTCTTAACTTACATTTGCTCTCTGCAGTTAGGGGGTAAAGTGCAGATGACATCTTCTCTTACACTACGGATTTGCGATGAATTTTAATAGTGGTAAATTTTCCCAAGCTCATTGTGTTTCCATGAATTCCTTCCATTGCCACTCTCATTTGATGTACAGAAATCCCTGAAAGCCAAAGTCTCAAAGAAAGAATTTCTTCAATGTATGGGTCATTAATGCCTTGCTCTGCATCATGTAAGTGCATTCAAAAGAAAAAAAAGAAGCCCCAAAAAGCTCCTGGGAAAGTTTATATTTAAAAGATACAATTAATTTCAAGAAACCTTGTGGCACAATTCACGGACTAACTCTGCACACCCACAGAAGTAGCTTTCTACCAGCTTTACCAGCTTAGCCCAAAATCTCGATGCTCAATCCCCTCACCTCCCTGCATTACTCCCCATCAATTGGCCTTTGCAGCTTTTTGTCCATTTCATTAGTGACTCCCAGGTGCCTTATCCTCCCTAACTCTGTACAAGATTAGGTTCTCAGCAGACTGAGAGTCTGACACGGCCAACCATTGTGATGGTCCTTGGAAAGCTGCTCTCAAATGAAGCTCTGAGTCGGAAGAGGTGAGTCCAACATCCAGTGTCCTCCACGGCTTGCTAATGGGCCAGTGCCTTTCCACAACAGGATGGTGGGACCTCCAGGAAGCTGGTGTCATGGATATCCCACCCAGCAACTACATGTTCCCTTTTCCAGCTCACACCAGAAATTAGCTGAACGAATCTCAGGCACACAAAGATTTTGACACGTGCCTTAGGAGTTCTGGAAAGTTGGTGTCCCCCAGACTTTCTCATCTGTGAGTCAAACAACAGACTTTTGGCTACAGCTAATGGAAACATTCCAGTCTTGATGAATTTCAAGGAACGAAGTCTGAAACAGAACAGATACAGATACAGCCCAATTTCCCACTTTGTGCAGGGACACCATCCTGTCCCTTCCATCTCCTGCACCTGTAAGACAGCATGGTGTCTGCTCATTTCCCAAACTCCAATTCTGCCTCTGCAAATAAAGAAATCACTCACAAAAGGAAAAAGCCAAGTAAGTGCTCATTCACATGGAACAAGTCCACTGATTTCCCTGCACACACTCATGTGCTCTGCCTCATGAAATGAAACACAGCATTAACGAAAAATATGTTTAAGTCAAACCACATATTCTACTAAAAGCACCAATGGAGATGTTTCGCCCCACTTAGGGACTCTGTCCTGTACATGGGTAGTGTCAAGAAGGGTATGGTCACAGGACTAAGAAGCTTTTGCAAGAAGCATGACATTAAAACCTCAGGATCATCTCCTGTAAAGAGTGGCAGTACTGCCACCAGGATCAGAGTCAAGCTCATCAGCCACAGGTCTTAGTAAAGTACAAACTGCTTTTCCACACCCACCATCTGAGGCCAGAAGCAAGAAGCAAACACCACTGACACAAAAATGGCTACATATGGTGCTGAAGGAATAATTAGTGACTGTGCACTGAACACCCACGGAGCAGATGCAAGATGATATTGGATATAACAGCATCAGCTAGGTGCAAATGATGACAGCTGGGGACTTCATGCATGACGAGACAGGAGCACATGCAGATCTGGCCTCCCGGAGACCAAGGCAACAGGGCACATGCTGAGCACTTCCACTGTTCACTCAAGGTGTAATCTCATGAGATGTGAGGGTGCCCCTTCTTTTATAGTTGAAAGGATTGGCTTAGGACCAACCGGGAGAATCAAATACATGAAAAAATGATGGTCAGACCTCTGGGAAAGTGGTAATGGGTGCCTGACCCTGCTGTTCTGGGATGAGGAAGAGAAGCTAGGGCATTCCCCCCTCCCATTTCAATCAGTGCTTGCACTTGAGCCTTCAGGAGAAGCTCCCTGAAAAAGCAGTTTGAGATGACAGCAAAGCTAAACCAGAGGAACATTAAATATGCAGCTGATGTTTTGCTGATGCAGTAAGATCCTTCAGTCTCGGTTCACTCCTTTATTGGACCTTACAGCACAGACTTGCCAAATTTCTGGTTTTAAGATGCAGCAGAAGGAAAACAAGTTTTCACTGTGTGAGGACACTTTTCGACAAGGACTGAACATCAACACATCCTTCACATTTTAGTATTCTTACCAACTCTGGGTGAGACAAACTAATAAACATGTTAAAACAGTTAGGCAGGTTAATTTTTTTTTTAAAGGATACATTGAGTCACCAAAACCTTTCATTATGGAGCAGATAAGGCTTTGTCAATATAGTTAGCTGGAGAAAAAAATTATATTCTGTACTTGTTTGGAGGAAAAAATATTATATTCTATATTTGTTTGCTCTGGAGATATCCAAGATATATCTTCCCAAGCATGATTCAGTTTGTGAAAATGATCTTTTGGGAAAAGAAGAAAATTGCAATATCCTTATATATCATGAATTATAGGACTCTCCATAAAAAAATGAGACTGACATTGTTTCCAAATTTGTGACTGTATGCAAGAATGAATGAGGTTCTGTAGCAAATACATTTGCACAGTCAGTTGTTAAGAGTCTTGTTTGGGCAGAACTGGAATACACCTACCCAGGCACATCTCCCCTGCAGCATAGCAGTAGCTTTAGGGCAACAGCAGCTACAAAAGCTCTCACAAAACAAGAATGAAAAAGACAAAATACAGACCTCTGGTTAAAATTGGTCTGGTCTCATTCAACACAGCCCCCACTGAAATACATGCAGAGGAAACTTATAATATTGGGATCAATGAGATGAAAAGATGACGTATGAGAGAGAATTTATATACTTTGAGTCCAAGGAATTGATCTGCTTTCAAGAGCTGGAAAAAATCAGTTAATAAGTTTAACTTGCTGAACAAATATTTCCAGAGAGGTAGATGTAGAAGAAATATCTGTGGATTAGACAGCCTGTCATATCGATAGGTTAAACGAAGCTGAAAGAACTGAAGAGATTTACCTGGTTGAGAGGCTGATCAGAGTTTTCTGACACCTAGCATATTAACAGAAAACATGGGGTTGATCTCTCTGAGTTTAGGACTAAAGTCCAGCCTAAGTCAGAAGTTTGTGGCCATGTTTTAAAACGGAGCTATTGACTTTCCCCTCCAAAACGGCATTTTTTATTTTTCATCCCCAAATCAGACAGCAAAATGAAAGAAATTATTTCTGACTTGCTGAGAAAGCAAAACATTGAATTTGAAGTTGGTGCTAATTATTTCTGAAATTTGTATTGTT
Organism: Falcunculus frontatus; assembly: GCA_013398115.1. Taxonomy (NCBI): domain Eukaryota; kingdom Metazoa; phylum Chordata; class Aves; order Passeriformes; genus Falcunculus; species Falcunculus frontatus. The sequence continues at coordinate 414,430 of VZRV01003485.1, forward strand.
TTGCAAATATTCAATTCTCCCCCCACAAAACCAAGAAGAAAATCTCCTTCATGGAATAAATGATATTTTTTATCCAAATATGTCTATTGAAAAATATTGAAACCCCAAGTCTTTGTGAAAAATGAAGCCCAACAGATTTCATCCAGTGAAGACCTAGTTAAAAAAAGTAAAGGTCTCATGGTTGGCAGTCCCACTGAATTATGAACGCCAACACTGAGTAACCAGCATTTATTACAAAGAACTTGCATACATTCGCCACAGCAGTAATCCAAGCTAAGTACACCATTAAATGCTGAATCTAATTAATTAAATTTAGCAAAATGTCAAAGGTCAACCACAAAATTTCCATATCCATTCAGTTTGACAAAGAGGCAATTAAATAATTTCCAGTTGTAACTCCACTGTAGGTGCAAGGTATAAGCCCAAGATAATTTTGACAGGTTTCTGAAAGTCACACATACAGTGTATTCACCTTGGTCCTTGTGTAACAGATAACAGCAGCATTTTCACGCATTAAATTATTTGTCCTTATTGTGAATAGTGTGAAATTTTATTCACCATTCCTCAGCCATTAGGAAAAATGAAAAGATTATACACCAAATTATGCAAATTGACATTGCTGATCTTTTAAAATATTGCTGGAGGTTTTTGAGATATATTACCAGGATAACCTCTGTACATCAGAAAAACACCGTAGTGCTGGCTATCTCATTTCCATTTTATAGCCTGTGTTACAGACATAGGTACATTATATTTCAGAGATATATAGCAAGGAGGCTTATAATTTATCCTTATCTGTAGAATATGAAGTAGGGTTTTAGAAACTCCTGCTTAGGGCTATTCTGCAGTGCAACTTTGATAAAATTGACAACCTATCTTTTTAGTCAAAGATTTATAGGACACGACTGCTTCCAATTTGCTTTTCAACAAGAAACAGCATTTCATGTAGAAGGCTCCCCCAGCAGACTTCGGGTGCAAGCATTACTACTGAGAGAGAAGGGAAATGGCTTTTGCTGATGTAAATTGATTTTTATCACCTAGGTGAACCTTTCAGTCCCTGGGGCTGGCTAGTGTAGGACCAGGTTGTCCAGCCCCCAACTAAATTATGGGCAGGGAAACTCAGGGGAAGGAATGTGCTTCTCACTATGAGCAAACGAGACCTGCAGGGGCATGAGTTGCACTAAATTTAGAATATTTGATGTCACAGAAAAGGGTACCACTACATTATCCTGAACCTTAAGGGCTCTAAGACAGAGATCACCGCCTCCATCCACTGTCCACAGTGACCCTGTTCTTCTGGGACACATCTCCCTTAGGCTAGCTCAGCTCTGCAGCCAGAGCCTCTACATTCCTCTAAGTAAATTACTGGAAATTGGAGAACCTAAATGCCTGATATCCTCTGACATATTCCTGGTACAATACCCATGTGGGAGATAACTGGGCACTCAGGTGCAAGCACAGAGTCCTGTAATTTATGCCCACTACAAATGTACCTGCTCAACAAGGGGGTTATGATGATTAATTAATTCATCTTTGCAAAGCACTTTGAAAGATTAAAAGCGGCAATTAAAGTGTTTGGCTTGTACAAAGCTGAGACAACAAAATACTTTGTAAGAAAACAATAACTGATAACTTTGAATATTAGTGCTGCCACTTAGAAAGAATGCACAGACAGTAGTAAATTAATGAACTGAGTTTTAATGAATAGTATAACTTGAAGGGATGGAAAAATTGCAAAGATGTGCTAAAATATTCTGAATCTTAACAACTCCGGATAATATCCAGAGGCTAGACCTGGATATAAACAAAGAATGAGGTAGTGGGTTTTTATGCTGCTTACCAAGTCTAGCAAAGTTACTAGAAAGTCACTTGTCTTTCTGGTATCTAAACATGAAAGAAATTGTAAAGCAGATACTATGCTCTCCATCATGAAAAAGCTGTAACGTAGTGGAAAAATCCGCTCTGCCTAGGAATTGGTTAAAACAATTGATGTAACTTCAGTTTCATACTCTAAACCCTGATCAGCGTACAGCACAGAAAAAGCCATCTTTTCATCTGCCAACAGTAATGTAACTCCTGTTCTTTAATTTGTACTTGGAAAGAAAACAGATTTGTTCTCTTCAGGAAGAAAAATTCCCTACAGTGAGAAAACCCTTGAGTAATTTGTTTTGCTAGCAAAAAAGGTTGGTATTGTGAGCCTTGAATTCCACAGTATCTTTAAAAGTAAAAAAATGCGACTGCAAATATATGTGTAAATATACCCAGACAGTGTTTTACTTCTTTCCTTCCTGCAAAAGAATGCATGAATTGTGTATCTTTAAGATTAATGGAAACTCAGCACTGAAATGAGCCTCACTGACTTGCATCTTTCATTTCTCAGGGTACCCAGTTTCAGCCAGACTTATGTGTGGGTATGACTCAGCATTAGAATTTCAATTCAATTCGATCTGAAATTCATCCAAGGTAACCCTGAAGAAACTCGTTATACCTCTCATTACACTACGGTGTTGCTTATATTTTGGGTTGGATCTTTCCCTGTTGTCAGCCAGCCTGGTGTCATGAAAGCAAAAGAAAACTGTGTGCAACTGCAGCCATGAGGGATCCAGAAACAGGTGAACAGCAGTAGAAGTATAACATGAGTGGCAGAAATAGCAGTGGTTCTCTCTGAAAAGCCCATACCACACTAATGACAGAGTACAAACCAAGAGAAAAGGAGATCCCAGAAAGATGGGCAGTCACATCTTCACACACAGAAATGGACCCAAACCATAGGTAAATAGCATTGTCCAAAGTTATAGACATTATCAAATTGTTACACGTATATGCCATCACATTAGAGGATATTTTCAAAAAGCTACATATGTGATTATTAGTTGTTTGTAATGCACAAATCATCTATACTATGTGGGATCCAAGCATTGCTCAACATCGGAGCATTCGCTGCCTGATTTTATAGCCCAAATTTATTGTTTACTATTTGGCTGTCACATTTATACGGACATGCAGTGGACTACAATCATATATCAGCTAGAGCTGTGGAGTCATAGTTGCATCTTGTTCTTAATTAATCATAGATTAAGATTGGATTTCTCCAAGGATTGCAGGAGCAGCTACCACAAACCTTACTGGTGTCTCCAAGGCCTCTTACAACGTGACCATTCCTGGCTATAGTACAAATGTACGTGGGGTGCCAATGCCAGTAAGTCCCAGTTTGGCCAGATGACTGTATCATTGCCTGCTCTTACAAAGGAACATGGGCATGGTGCCTACCCCACTCACCCATCTCATCATCGGAATTTCAGTTCCAGGGGAGCACTGAAACCAAACACCTCCATGGCCTTAATGGGAGCAGTCCCCAGCAAATACTCTCCCAAGAGGTTTTCCTTTGGTTTGCCTCTTACCTTCCCCATCACCCACCTGGCTAAACCACAGTCTCACAGCCAGCGTTTCCCCTTCTCTTCCAAAATAATGTGCACGCTTTCATAGCAAAGCAGGAAACCTTGAGCCAGAGTTTCAACTTCCTGCTCATTTCCTCAAAGCTCTGTTGATTCCACAATGGGTGTTGTTATCCAGCAAAGATGGCAATCACTCCATTGCCGCGCACAATTCAAAGCTTATTTCAGAACAGCTGCACACCCTTCACACTTTTATTGACATAGCTATCACAGGCTAATAAAGTTTCATTACCTGTACTTAAAGATATTATTATCATGTTGTGTGTTTATATTATACAGAAATAAATCTGAAAGGAGACTTGCATCATTTTCATCCATAAGTGCATAGACATTTAGACATGGGTATGCAAGCATGCCTTATATCTCACGAAATGCAAAATTCCCTACACTTTCCTCGTTATAAGATACCACAGGGACCATTCCTACCTTAGGGATGAATTTCTTCTCCATTCTTTATCTTTCATTGGCTATATCTGAAAATGCCAAGAAGTCATCAGTGATAATGGCTTCTGATCTGCATCCCTGAATGCCTAGCAAAAGTCTTCAGATGTGCAGGAATTTGCACCACCCATGAACTTAATTCAGCATCCGAATGAACTGCAGCTGTCAAAATACCTCTTGAAGTACATATTTGTGCAAATACTTCATTTAATAAATTAAAACGGAACATGTTTAAAAATATATTATAATTCCTCATCTAAATTTCAAAGTAAAAAATCAAAAAGCTACCTGGTAAAAGGCTACTTCACTTTGATTTCTTTTATAAATGAAGTTTGATTGAAGTCGGTATGTTCCACAAAAGGTTTTGATCTTGTTGAATAAGCAGTTTCTGTTGGAAAATTGTATTTTCATCATTTCTTGGAGAAATTGGTATTGCTCTATTAACTGCAGTGATTTACAGCAAGTGAGGACCTGGGTTGTAACAGCAGCAATCTTTGTCGGTATCTTGCAGGCACTTTTAAACAGCAAAGGTATTGTACAGTGACAGAGCGTGCATTTTAGAAAGATTGAGAATGGTGGACGTGCAGTAAATTACTTCATATTAATAAGCTTCGTTTCAATGTGATTCTTGGCAAGCAGAGCAGAAGATGAGCAAAGAACCATTCCAATATATGCCCACAAATGGCTGCTGTGCTATCCGCTTTAAAAAGCAGATTTCAAAATACTGCCTAAAGCCAGCTAGAGGGATCAAGCAGGGTCACAGCAAGACAAGCTACAGCTGCTTGAGAGAAAAAGCTGGACTTCTGTAAGTGAGGGCTGACAGTCTCATGAACCAATAGGCAGTGGGGACAGAAACCAAGGACTTTGGTTCATACCTATTTAGTGCACGTGTAAGCTTCAGCAATTATCTATCTATAATATAACACGATACGTCTGTACAAAAAGAATCCTTAATTAAAACAAACCACCCACTAGCTTGGTGATATTTCTTTTGTCTTATTCTTGAGTCAAAAGGAACCTTTTAACATTCTCTGTGCGCAGGTAAAGTACACTAAATGTTCTGTGACTCTGGTGTCATTAGGAATACCAATAATTAATTGCTCTGTCAGTCCTATTTAAGACCTAAGAGCAAGTTTGAGCTGCTTTGGTAGCGTTTTTGTCTTGACGGGATGAAAATGAGTCGCTTGGCAGCTGTTAAGAAGCATTTCTATGGAAGCATAAGGACTGATAGGATGGGAAAAAGAGGGAAATATAATTAGTAAAAAAAAAAAAAAAGAAAATCAACCCCCCTCAACTCATTTGTACCAAGTTGCACAACTTCAAACAGATGTAACATTCACCTAGAGATAAAAAAGAAGCAGGTAACCCCATTCTTAGAGTTGGATGCTTTCGTGTTTATTCACCACACGGTTTGACTTAGGTCAGTATTTCCATGAACTACCTGAACGATTCAATAGTGACAAAAACTTACCACTGACAACCGTATAGAACTAGCAGGGACATAATCTGCATTGTAAAACTTCATTTGAGTCCAAAATGATCCTGACAAATCGAACATACTAGGTGGAAAAAAATCAAAGGAGCAGCTAGACAAAATCCAGATGGGAGCACTATGAATAATTCAAGTCTAGAAAACAGCACCTACCTGACAGAATGAGTTTAGAGTATAACCTAAAAGGAAAGGTCTTGAGGGGAAGTATGATACCATTAAATGTAAAACATCCACATGTAAAACATGCCAAGGGCTCTGTCTTCCATGTCCTTAAAGATGCAGACAAGTCATGGGAGTAAGCTGCAGTAAAACGGTTTCAAGATAAATATAGGAAACCATTTCTACATGATTCTGTGAAAATGTTGAATGGAAAAGGTGAATAATCCTGACTGCCGAAGCCTGTGAACAGAAAGACAGAAAAATATCCTCTGTCACAAACAGCATATCCCAGATCTCTTCAGTGCCAATTGATTTCTCTGTGTCAAATACGGCAGGGAATTCAGATCCAGTGAATATCTGAACCATAGCTCATCCCACTGACCTCACTGCAAGCAGCTACCAAAACAAGGAAACCTCTCTGGCAGCATGGAAAGATACAATACCAGTTCCAATAATATTCACAGGTCTGTTGGTCATCAAGTATAGAGCATATTTGCTGTAAAGTATGGTACAAGAAAGTGAATTCCTATGTGAAAGCAAATTATATAGCACCAGTTTATACACCTTTACTCCAACAGAGAGATTGTTTTTTTTTAGAATGAAAACCACCACCACAGGGATCAAAACTGAAAATTATTTAGATGGGTTAGGCAAAGCAAGACATCATCTTGTAGACCATCACAAATCCAAAGGCTGTACTCACACATAAATAACACAGTAATAACAAATTTGATTCAGAGCAAATTACAGGATATTACAATGACATAAGACATCTTTGAAATACATCAGTGTTGTATTGCCATGGCAGATATTTGAGCAAAATGCCCAGAAGACCACCAGTTTCACTCCTTTGAGACCATCATTGAGTAAGAAACTTAAAAGGAAAACAAGAATGATTTTCCTTGTGGGAAAAAAAAGAAAAGCAAATTTTTTTTGCCCAGTTACAACCTTTCTTGGGAATTTGTGTGGAAACTGAAGCTTTCACATCTACTGTCCACCTAAAAATAGTTTTTTGTCATTTTCAACTGGAAAGAAATCTGCTCACCCACTTACTACTAAGAAAGAACTCCCGGCCCCTGCACTAGGATTATTTTCCATTTTGAACTCTGATTAAGAAAAAATCCAACCAACCAACCAACCAACCAACCAACCAACCAACCAACCAACCAACCAACCACACTTCTCTTGCTCAGGTTGTTTCAGTGACTGAGAACTTTAATGCCTGAGAAATAAATAATTTCTCTCAGTAGCTAGAAACCAAAATCTTATCTTGTTGCTACACAGAACTCAGTTTGAGTCACCAAATTTACAGGTCACATTGGTAAAGTAGAATATATATGGAGCAGAGTATGCTATTCCATTCCAGCTGTAGCACAGAGCAAAACCCTTCCTTCCTCTCATTTGGATCCCTTACTCCCCAGCTCCTGCCAATGCTCATGCCCTGGGAAACAGTCCACAAAAAAGAAGTCCAGGTCTTAATTTCTAAAACAGAAACAATTTAAGGTAATTCAATGTGCCATTAACATTGATTAAATAATTGGCAGGGCGAAAAACTGTCGGCTCCAGTGTAAAGTGGTTACTTCATATTGGCAAACACAGCGTGAGTGAGTCACTTCAGGAGTGCTAACAGTGTCTCTGTGAAATGCAAACCTCAGTGTGGGACATGTGCCATGCACAGGTCCTTACCTTCATAACAGAGATCGAGCCTAACGGCAGTGAAAGCACACACAAGAGGATAACAAAGCAAAAAGTGAACAACTGTGTCTCTAACGTGGTCATACTAATAGAGAGACAAACGCTGATAAAGATTCCACCTTATGGTTCAACAAAAAATATATTCTCTGGATTATATAGTGGAGATTTATTGTAGATGGGTAACAGTGATTCATTTTGCTGAAGTAATTAAATTTCTGTTGACACAAAAATCTCATAACTCAAGGGGTTCAGCAATCCCTTGAGTTACTTTGGAGAGAAAATGAAATTAAGGTATGTTGGATGTGGACAAAGTGAAGAGAGCAGGCTCATAAAAGTAAGGCAATCGAAAAATTCTGTGCCATAGACACTCACACACTTAGGTAGTTCTGTAGCCACTTGATTATTCTAATGTCCTTCCTTTTATAGCTCATACCAGCACTAATTTATGGTCCATTGCACCAAAATGCCAACTGTATCCAATGTAAAATTTTACAGCGGAATAAGAAAGCATGATTGCACTCCACTGCTCCAGGCTAAAATGAGGTGTTACGTCATCTGCTCCCCAAGGTAAAGATCACAAACTGAGAATAAACAAGCACTGGAATTTTAAAATTCCTTTTACTGTTTCAACACTCTTTTATCTATCATAGGCATTACAGCATGCTCCTTCACAAACCCAAGCCCGTTAGAGTGCAACTGAGATTGTGGGTGTCTATCAGACTGTGTGCCTGTTACCCTTCAGGAAATCAAAGCACATCCTGAGGGTTAGCATCCAAGAGGTGCCCTGTTGTGCCCTCGCTCATGGGAAGAAAGACCCTACTCCACAAGTTGCTCAGCTTCCAATAGTGAAAGGCACCGGTCATGAGGGAAGGCAGAGCAACAGCTACACAACTCTCACAAGAACTTCCTCACCAAAGAGACACAGCTGCTGCTAAGTAACAAACCTGCCACCCCCAGCTGCCCCTCTTGCCAACCGACTCCATGAAGAAGGATTTTTCTTTTTCACCAAGCTGTCCGGATGATCCATGTTTCTCTCTGATGTTTGTCTTTGAAAGTACACAGCACAAGGCACTAACTTAGAACTCACAAAACTGCAGATCCGACCCAGGAAACTGCGTGCAACCCACTAATTTAACTGTGAATAGAGCTAACATGGAGATCAATGTGTCTGACATCCCCCTCTTCCACTACTGATCAAAGCCCACTAACAATGGAAACTTTACTTTTAACTTCAGCAGATCTGTAACCACACTCAATTACGTTAGCTTAGCACATCAAACTAAAGCTTCCAGAGCTGGCTGGCTGCAGAGGCATTTGTAGCTTAAATGGTAAAATTTAATATAACTTTCTTGTAAGATGACACCTTCTTTTTTTTTATTTGATTAATCTAGGTACTGTTTTTTCCTTTATATTAAAAAAACAAAAAAGAGAGAAACAAGATCAGAATTCTGTGAATGCACTAACAAATAGTTTAAGGAAAATCACTGAAAATCACTTCCAAATATTTTGAATATTTCTGGTCATCACTTCATGGGCAGGTTCCTCTCTGGTATTAACTGGGATTAAAATCAGATCAGATCTAGTTTACACATGCTGAAAATGATGAACCAAACTCTAGATTCGCCTGATACGACCAAAAAAAAAAAACAAACCCAAAACCATCCTGATTATTATAAGTATCAAAAACTAACTGCTAAAATTCATACAGCATTAAACTCAAGAAGGTAGTTAATTCCTATCATTCCAGCCTCAGATTCAAAAAATGTGAAAATTCTCTTCCAAGCCTACTCATGTGCTTTAATTGTGATGGCAAGACTGTAAGTTTGACTTCCTCCAAAATATACAAAATTTTAAAAAAATCTCAAGGTAATCAGAAAGGAATAATTTTGAATTGCACCACCCAGAAGTCAAAGTAAATCCACAGCTAAGATAAATCCATAGTAACAGGAACAAATCCGATTTATCCCAGCTGACTAATAGTTTAATATGTTTAGTTTCCTTAAGAAAAAAAATTACATAGCAGTACTGCATAAATAATATGATCTTCTAGCTTGATTTGTTCCCTAATTAGTTTTCAAAGTGACGTAGTTGCCAGTCCTGAATGTCTTTATGTCTTCACTCTACATTCTTAAATTATTTTTAAGTTGAAGATGAGCTTTAATCCAAATCCACTTAAAAAATTATTCAGCTTTGAGTTTTTCAAAAAGCTCCCCCTCAATATTAGAAAGCCACAATCCTCAAAATATTTTTAAAAAACAAGCTCCAAGCTCCTTTAAAAGTTTTAGTTCAGCGCACTTTGAACGTTTCTAGACTCTACTTCATAAGAAGAGTTCCAAAGCCACTACCAAATTAAAATATAGGTCTTAAATATATAGTTTAAAGTGTCTCCCTAAAATTATATGGCCTCGTGAGAAATTCTAGTAGCTAACAATGAGAAGCCAGACAAAATCTGATACCAATCAGGGCAATTAAAGCTAACTTTAACCCCTATCCAGCATGCAGTGCTTTCTCAGTCCTGACTTCATATTCTGGCATAGGCTGTCCCTCTCAAATTAAGATACTACTGTGGGTAACTACAAAGCAGGAAGTATCTTCCTGGCTATTCTCACAAAATGGGACGAGACCATGAGATGTCAAGGTGTGAGAGAGTGCATCCATCAGCTAAGGTGGCCTCTGTCAGGCTTCTGAGACACAAACAGCTCAATATGGGAGATATTCAAGATGCACCCCTCGGTACTTGGACCTTTCCTATTGTGCCCTGACAGTGTGTCAGGAATCCCACAGACTCAAAGAGGAACAGACAGGCACGAGGAAAAAGAAAATTCATCCTACTCACAGTGGGAAGAGAACAAGGTGTAAAGACTATGCACAACGCTGCTCCAATGTCATCAGTGTTCATGTGCAATAAAAAGCTAAACCAAAGGAGTTTATCCCATGGGAAATGCATTTTGCTTGTGAGGCTATGGATCTGTACACTCCCTTGGTGAACTGAAGGGCCTAGGGAGAAACTCAAATAAATATTGCCTTTAATTAGGCAATTTAGATTCTTGATATAGAGCAATCTAAGGAAGGAAACAAGACCTTGGTAAATCCACCAGAACAAACAGTTTCAAACAAATGATGGATGTACATGAACGGCTGCTTTATTTTGCTCGTGCAAAATATTCCTAATATCCAAATGAAATTTAAAGAAAACTAGAGTATGCCTCTCTAAGCCTTCAAAAAAGATGATTATATTTAAAAAACCACAATAATCTGCACAAAACATTTGATCACAGTCTTTCTTGGTATCTGGCACCGTCTCAAAGGAAGCATTTTTACCTAAGCAGCCAGAGGCTGCAGGTTTTCTCATGCTTGAACATCCCTTTGTTGGTGGGAACCTGAACACTCCACTTACTGACACCTCTGGCAGAAGACTGTTTGTTCCAAGTGTTTTCTGAATCATCCATTTTCAGAAGAGCTCATGTCCCCTTTAAAATCCTTTTGCTTAAGTCTTTAAGGGGTGGTTGAGAGTCAGACATACCTTTTTTTTCAGGCATTAGTGCCAAGAGCTGTCTCAGCTAATGCATTACTGTTACTATATTGCTGCTACTGGGGGGAGAGCTGATTTCTCTCCCTGAGGCATTCCCCACACCCACCCCATATCTATTGAACATATACACTCATTCCCCTGAAGGTCCAAGTCCTGTTGCCTGCATCAAATTTAGGAATTTAGAAGTCCCCAAGCAGTAGATTTGGGCCCTTTTTGTTCACCCAGCTCTGAGTTTCCTCGACAAATCAAAGGTTTGTATGCAAAGCCTGCTGAATCAAACAGCCAGCAATCCATATCATTCAATTTGCCATGCTGGGTGGAAAAAACCCTGAAAACTGAAAAACTTATTCTTGCAAGAAACAGAAATCAAAGAGTAGGAGAAAAACAAAAAAGCTCAGCTCAGACTCAAAAGACATTCAGTCTCAAAAGGCACTCAATCCCAAGAAAAGGAAGAAAACAAACCATCAGTGCTCAGTGTAAGGAAGTTTCCCTAAACATGCAGCTGGATCCCTGCGGCTCTCTCAGTGAGGTGTACACAAATTCCTTCTCTGGAGTGCCAGCATCATTGCATGGAATCCATGTCAGAAACAGGTGAGTGCTGTTTTCTGAAAGTTATTGCACATTACCACAGCCGACTTCAACAATAACTTCTAAATGAAATGTAGATAAGCCCTCTTAATTCCAATTACCCTTTATTTTAAAGCTTAATTACAGTAGTACAAGACTGTCATGGAATGATAATTACAATTTATTTAAACATCAATAAGTAAACATTAGGTTTTATTTTCCTACTGTGAAATGTATCTAACCTAATGGGCTGATAATTCCATTTAATTGTGTGCAAAGAAACTGGGTAATTTCTGTCAGGTATTATAAAATGGCAATGACTGCTTTATCACAAGATATTAACATTTTCCAAAACAACTGTTCTTTTTATGAATCAGCAGCTCCATTCAGCTTTATTTAGCTCTCAGTAAAAGGACAAAGGAAAAAGTTGGAAACTTGTGCAGCCAGAGAACAAGGTCTACTTCAGGCCTTACCAGTAAAATGCAAATTAAATTGTAGCAGCAGTTATCTTGCATCTTTCAGGCTTTGGGAAACAGGCAGTGACTGCCACAAGGCTGCGAAAGCCCTGCCCTGAGACCTAAACTACCTACATGGCATTAATCAGCCAAGTGCTTTACACTAGCTAAAATCTGACCATCATCTTGCTATGGCCTCCATCCTGGATCAGGCAGATACAAGTCACAGACACGCTGCTGGAAATCAGGAGTGAGGTTTTACAAACATTCCCAGGATGAGAATCATCCTAAGTGGGCCTTGTTTTCCAAACATCCCAAATGTATTCCAGCACTGCTTTACTGATTACTGAAATGAAATAAAAGAATCGGTGGCAGATTTGCCTGCCTAATACTTATAACCAGGTGCTGCAGACAGTAAGCAGGGCTCAGATAAGACTTCAGGGCATCATCAGAAGGTAACAGAACAGCTGGATCAAACCCTTGGGCACTTTTATTTCCACTCCAGAAAAATTAATAAGAGAGACTTTCTCTGAATCCCATCTACCAGATGGTGGTTCTCCTTTTGCAAACACTCTTGGGTCTATTTCAGGATATGAAAGACTTTTTAGTAGGGAAGAGGTGGAAGGGTGGAAGATACGATAGCATGGGTACTGGAACTAAGAATTCAAATAAAGCAGATCAGAAGTTTTTTCTCCATTCAAAAGTTTCCCTGCAAAACCCAGAAGAATTTTTATAGCTGCAAGTCCACACATCCAGAGAGATGTGTGGACTCTTCATTTAAGGCAGCTGTATGTGGTATCCCATACCACATAAAATCATCTTTCCCAATCTTCCCAAAGCTGCACAGTGTAAACCCTGACTGCCAGGAGGCGATTGGCTTATTTTAACACCAAAGAATCCAACGTGTACGTGGACAAACAACTTCAGTGACACAGTGTAACACCCACTCTGTTCTCCACCACTCAGCTCAAATGGAAATCAGCTCAACTTCTTCCTCCCACGTCAGGAGGGAAACAAAGCAAACCAGCAACTATGAAAAAGTCTGCTTCTTGAGAGGATGGACTTTGCCTTCTAAGACCCCAAACTTCCTCATCCACCTTTCAAAATGCAGCATCAGCAGAATGACTCAATTCCATTCCTCAGGCCTTCCCAGAAAGAATGCAATTTTTGCAAAGGGAAAAATACCGCATCTGTGACAATTTCCTCTGTGATGGTGACTCAGCCACACTGATGTACCAAGTCCAACATTGGTCTGTAGCCGACTCAGACACCATCTCGTCAGCTTTTGCTTTCCCACGGGACCTTCCTGTGGTCGGATTTTGTCCAGGATCCATCTATCAGAGACCTGGGCTACACAACACTGCACCCAGCAACCACCTGCTGCTCTTCAGCCCAGAGGCATGATGCAGGTGGGACCCCTTTCCAAGTGCTCTGCTCAGATACAGTCAAGCAACTCACTGAGATGTGTGCGAGCAGCTCAGAGCAGCATTCGAATGCTAACTAACATCAGTTCCTCTTCACAAGCCCGTGTCTTTATGAGGAAGCTAAAGCATCTGAACATTTTACAGACAGAAAAACCAATTTTTAATGCTCCTGTTACAAGAACCTTCATTTTTCTGAAATAGAATTTCCTGTGTCTCTGCACTAAACGTTTGTCAATGATTCAAATAGGTACTCTGAATATTGTTTGACCTAGCACATAATTAAAAAAAGAAGGGAAAAGTTGGGGATAGGAGATCCTTGCCCTCAAATTGTGGTGCCATTTTTATTAATAAACACTAATCTATGCAGTTTTTACATGTAGTCTAACTAAGCTGACAACAGTCTAGCAATACAATTGTCATACAATTGTGCTGGTAATTTTCAGATTTTTTCTGTATCAGTAATACTTCTATTTCTGAAGAGGAGAAAACATGAGAAGGGGGAAGACATCAAACAGAAATAACTGCATTTTTATTATTTCTGCATCTAAAATCATTCAGTTTACAACACTACTGGGTGCAGAGGCCTCTGCATGCAAATTATCCTGATATCTAGGTCACAAGATGCTTCAATGTGATTTCTAATTAACAAGCACAAATTACCATTCCAATCAAATGTTTCATAAAACTGCTGATAGTGAACTTAACTAACCTTTATCAATATGATAAGCAATTCCAAAGACAAAATCTGGCTGTTTATGCTGTCCACAAGCCATGTTAGCAAGAGACGTCATTCCTCACACCTACCACTCTCACAGCCTCCTTCAGTTGCAGCTCTTTGGCTCAATGAGGCTTTTAATTGTCATGCAGGAGGAGATCAGGTTCAGGTAAGCAGGCTATTTTGATTAGATACATTTTTATAACATTGCTGCAACTGCATGGAAACAAGTAGATTCTCACCAAGCAAGAGCAGACTCTTACTTCCTAACATACAGATATAAGGCAAGAACCACAAAAAAATGTAATTTTTTTATTGATGCAGCAGGGCAGATCTTTGTGTGGCCTAAATTATGTCCAGCTTTGCCAAAAGAATTTTCAGATTGTTTTTTCCTATAAAATCAGATGGTTTCGTTTACCCTGCTCTCTTTCAAGTGAACTCTTTATAGATGGTTTGCCTGACTCAAATAGATTTTTTACTATGCCACAAATGTGCCACCCTTCCTTTCCCCCCTCTTTCATTTCTAAAGATAGCCTTACACTATGAGGCAGATTCCTTTCGCTTTGAGAGCCATGGAGTTTCCACCAATTACTCAATTCACAGTATTGCTGATTTTACACTATAATCTCCACAAATTAGAGAGATTACAATCAAGTACAAAAGTGGCATGCATTATTTGGTGTGCATGTAAAATAAGCATAAATGAATCATTTAATTTACTTAGCTTCACCATATCTCTGCAAATTAAAAAAAGGCATCAGCTAGTCTTCTCATCCATATCTTGTTTATGAGCCTATCTCTGTGGTTTAGAGTCACTCACAGGCAATGGAATCATGTACCATGAACAGTGCCAGTTAAGCAAAATGCATCCCCTTCATTAGGACAAGTAATATCCCCAAAGTCAGGCAAAAACTGTCAGCATGGTCTAACCTGAGCCAGGTGTAAATGCTGCCAAGCAAAGCTAAGAGCGTCAACATAATATTCTCCAATGCTGGAGTCAAGGGATTGCTGCCTTGAAAGCAAAATTAGGAGAGAAGTTCTTTCCATGTTGAAGGCAATAGAAAATGGGTTTAGACGTTGCTCAAAATACCTATTCAATATTGCTAAGCACAAGCAAAGAAATAACAACAGTAAGGGGGTAGAAGTATTCAGAGAATAGCAGGATGAAGGCAGACACTGAATTGCTGCATTTTGGCTCATTTTCTCTCTCTCTAGGAAGCAGCTTTTCCCAGCACTTCCCTCTCTATTTGCACAAATGCATGACAAGGTCTCATTTTTTGCAAGGACCAGGTGAGGTGGGCCCCCTATTTCCCCTGTAATCACACTAAAATAAACCACACATGAAAATCAGACTCCTGGTTCTTTGAATGCAGATTCTGAACAGCTATCAGAAGCTTCACCGGAAAAAAAAAATAAATGCTGGCAAATCCAACCTTTTTCTCATTTTCTTTTTATTCTTGAAACACCCTTGGTCTCAGATCAACCCTAAACCAATTAATTGGCATACCACAGTGAGAAACCTTCCTTCATCTCCAACACTTTGACATTTCCATCCCTGCTAGCAATGAATAACTAAGCTGTGAAACTTCTACAAAGAGAAATCATCCCAGCAACTTGGTAATTTACCCTGTGTTTCATGATACAGCTAAAAAGATAGTGAAGCTTGAAAACTGAAAACAACACCCCAGCCTGGTGACTGGGCTGGGAGGTCTACCTAGAGACGACACTGCAGCTCATTTAGTGGCGCTCTTGTGCCTAGATGTGCATGTGCTCCAAACAAGTGCACTTTAAGCACAGTTTTGCATCCTCAGAGATCAAGTACTTTTCAGTGCTCTATAGGAAATGCTATATTTATAACAGAGACGTTATAGCTGGAATTGTGCTGGGCTTCAGTAAACTGTTCCTCCCTGGAAAACTGATGGAGCACTTCATTCTGGAGGCCAACTCTGTCCACCTGGATGGCAAGAAGGTGATGAGGAGCAGTCAGCATGAATTTATAAAAGGTAAATCATGCTTGACTGACATGATTTCCTCTGTGATGAAACAAGTGCCTGGATGGATGAGGGGAGAGCAGGGGATGTCATCTATCTGAACACCAGCAAGGTTTTTGACACACACACACAAAGCTTTTCTCTGACAACATCCTCACAGACAAACTCAGGAAGTGTGGAATGGATAAGTGGACAGTGAGGTGGATTGAGAACTGGCTGAACAGCATATCCCAGAGGGCCGTGACCAGTGGCACAGGGTCCAGTTGGAGGCCTGGCACTAATGGTGTCCCACAGGGCCCAATACTGTTTAAGTTGTTCATCAATGCCTTGGATGAAGGGGCAGATGCCTCCTCAGCAAGTTCACTGATGACACAGCTCTGGGAGGAGTGGCTGATTCCCCAGAGAGATGTGCAGCTGTTCTAAGGGACCTCAATAGGTTGGAGATGAGCAGAGAAGAACCATCTGAAATTCAGCAAAGGCAAATGCAGGGCCCTGCAGCTGTGGGAAAGAACAACCCCAGGCACCAGCACAGGCTAGGGGCTGATCTGCTGAAAAGCAGTTCCATGGGAAAGGACCTGGGGGTCCTGGTGGACAACAAGCTGTCCATGAGCCAGCTGTGCCCTGGGGGCCAAGCAGGTCGATGGTGTCCTGGGGTGCATTAGGAAGAGCAATGCCAGCAGGTCAAGGGAGGTGATCCTGCCCCTCTCCTCAGCCTTGGTGAGGCCTCACCTGGAGCGCTGTGTCCAGCTCTGGGCTCCCCAGGACAAGAGAGACAGGGAGCTCCTGGAGCAAGCCCAGTGGAGAGTGACAAAGATGATTAAGAAACTGAAACATCTCTTATGAGGAAAGGCTGAGAGAGTTGGGCCTGTTGAGCCTCGAGTAGAGATGACTGAGAGGGGACCTCATCAGCATCTATGAGTATCTGAAAGGAGGGTGATTCTGTTTCCTCAGCCACTCCAGAAAAGGACTGCAAACAACAAAAGTGAGAACCAGGCTGAATTTCGAAGAGCAATCTGGAGGCATCTACCTCCAGGCATCCATTTGAGATCCCTGGACAGTTAAAGTGTTCTCCAGAGAGCAGTTTACAGCACCCAAGCAAAGCTCCAGGGTACTCCAAGTTCCCCTCCTGGTAATATGAGGCAGTTTCTGTTACAGAGCTCAGGCAATTCTTCCTTCTGGCTCCCATGTTTGATGGTGCAAATACAGTTCCCCTTTTCACCCTTTGCAAAGAAAATGTTATGCAATTCTGAGCCAACACAAACACACCCTCCCTGTGAAGTTTCACACTTAAATGCCACTCCTTGAAACTTTCTCTGCAGATACGGCTTCTGGTATCACTCAGTGGCACAGGCCAGATGCACTTTGAAGGGCTCCAAGAGCCATCCATTCTATTCTTGCCTACTGGATGCACAACAGATGATCCAGGTGTTTTCTTGCTTAGCATGTAGAGCCTCTTGGATCAGCAGGAGCCACTGCCTTTGTTCCTACACTGTATACTATCTCCCCATCACCCATCCAATGCCATATTCAATTATTCATGAATGAAATAACAGTTTTCAGCATTAATAATTTAGTGTTACACCAAGGGGATGTGTAAGGTAAAATGTAACTGATATGGGAGTCTGAGCTTTGGCAGTTTCTATAATACTCATTTATCTAGTATTTTCCATCATTAATCCTTGTGCTTTGCTGACTAGAACATTTGTTCAATGACAGGCATATTTCCCCACCGACATGGATCTGGTACATAGGTTCAGTACCTGCAAACAAGAAACATATTTTTGTCTATGGGACTTAATTCATTAACATGCTGACATCAGATTTTGCAAAGTCTTACTCTCAGGAGAAGTCACATGGACTTAAGTAGGTCTACTTGCTTAAAAAAAGCCTGCTGATATCAGTGCAAGGTAATGAGGACGGGTCTCAGGTAAACATGTAATAATATGCAATTAATAGTAATTAATAATTTATTATCCAGCATCGCAGACAGTCCCACTGCCTTTTTTGTCCGAAAAATGAGAAAGCTTTTCCCTTTAGAGGGACGTGAGCTAATTATATTTACTGAAAGCCTCATCAGAATGCTCTAATTCACTGTCTGGCAGCACATAGGCATTGAAGAGGTGCAGGTGTAGGGTATTCCCCTGGACAGGCACCAGATGCAGGGATGTTCACTACACTCCTCCATTAAGGTAACAGTACATTTAGCATTTTCTTGGTCTGGACACTTCTAGCCATCCATGAGATGAAAGGAACAAGATCATGAGCAATGCACCTCTAAGTATATCCTATAAAATCAAGAAATTCAAGTGCTCATTTCAAATTAAGGCAAAAAACCAAAAAGATTCCCTCCCTCGCTCTTTCTTCCTCACAAGAAAAACTTGAATATTACACTGATAAACTCAAGCTGTTGTATTGCTTAAGCATCAGTTCAAGACTTGATTTGCAGTTCAACAGAGACACAACAGTTATGTAACTCAGAGCAAGCACCAGATTTGAGCTGAGTGGCATGGTATGCTGTCCCATATCTTATCACGGTTAGACATGATATTCCCTGCCCCGGTTTCATCTAGTTTAAAGCCCTATCAATAAGCCCTACTAACCTTTGACTGAAGATCCTCTCCCCCCTTTTAAGAGAGGTGAATCCTGTCTGAATTCAGCTAGCCTGGTGTCATGTAGGCCATCACTTTATCAAAGAAAACAAAAATTTTGGCATGGAGCCATGTATTAATACACTAACTGTCCAGGGATATGAAACCAACTGTGTCTTTCAATGTCACTACCTGCTCCTGAAAGAATAGAGGAAAAAATAAACTGTGCCCCTGATTCCCTCACCAGCTGTCCCAAGGCATTGAAGTATCTTCAGGAAAAACAGTATTTCCACCTAAATTCAATGACATGGTGGCTTATTTATTTAATTTACCAAGCGAGAACCTGAATATCGGAATACATTTAAAAACCAGGTTCATACTTATTAGATCTCTACTTTGAGGTACCTGTCATATTATTTGAAAAATGTCAAGTAAAAAATTGAACTCATGATTTTTTTTTATTGAGACCTGAGCAAAGTCCTAACAAGTTTTATTAACTTGGCATACTGAATACTTTCACACACTTAAAACATGCCAGAAAACATGTCATGATTTTCATTCATTTGCTTGCATTTGCAATGATTTGCCCAAGTTTTCCTGCAAAAACAGTTTTCAACCACCAGCTTTCTCTGGACTCATTCCTGGATGAAAACTCACAAGCCTGCCCATTTCCCTACCTTGGCCTGGTAGGTAAAACAAACCAGTTTGTTTTACTGGGTCATCTGCAACAGACCACATTCTTCGAAAGCAGAAGACAGAATGAGAAGCCAGCAGCTCTTTGCTTTCCAAGACACCTGTGGCACTAGTCCTGGCTTTGCCAGTTGCCTGTTGCATCAAGCTGGTCCAGTCACTGCTCTGGTTCTGCCTCCCTGTGAGCTCGCTGGCTCAGGACCTGTCCCTTACAGTGCATCGCACAACCGACAGCATAACAGGGTCTTGATATTGATTAGAGCTGCCAGCTGCTACACTCAAGGACATCTTAACAGCAATAATCAGAAGAAATAAGAAATGCCACAAGAGGTTTCCAGTGCAGAGAAGGCTTTCTGTAGTGCACAGGGTGTCAGCAACAGTGCAGTAACCAACAGCACTTAGAGGCACAGAAGAAACACATTCATTAACCAGATCCCTCTTGCTGTTGCTTTTTACTGTAATCAAAACCTAATGATACTGAGGTTTTTAGAGCAGGTTACTGGGAAAAAAAAATAAACAAACAACACATAATGCAATGATTCTGACTCTCAGTGGAAAACTGCTGCTGCTCCACAACAAAACTGCACTAACAATGCGGTTGGTTCAATTGCACTTTCCTTGCTGCACTACTGCTGCAGACTGCTCCCCCCTTGGGAGGTGGCTGGATAGTTTCTTGCTAAACCTTACTTACAGCACTCTGTAGATTGCCCACTGGTGCAGCCAGACACAGACATTTTGCAAAAGGGAAAAATAAAAAGGATTCTTTTGCTTAAAGACATGTTGAGGAAACCAGACTTTTAGAGAGCTTGTGATGCATACAGCTTATCACTAATAAAGCTTTTTTTTCTGCAAACCATTTCCCAGGGAGGGAGAGCTGATGCTCCTATCGCTTAAGACGCGTACAACAAACCAATAACCTACATGGAGGAACATGCACTTTGCTAACTGAGAGCTAAGTAATGAAATAGACACATGGACCCCGGTTCAGTCCGACAGTTAAGCTTGACAGTATCAGCACTTATCACCCACAATTTCCTCTTTGACTGGCATGTTAAATGAAGCTGAAAATTGCTTCCTAGACACAACATGCTTAAAGAATCAAAACAATCTTAATGTTAGGGACAGACTATTTCCTTTTGTTTCTAGCTAAACAACTCCCATTTTGCACAGTCAAGTTTTCTCCAGGCTTCTGATGCAATCTTTTGGGCAATTCACACAGAAGGATGACTGAGAAATCTATTAACACATATTTGCACTAAGCCTTGATACAGAATTCTTAGCCATGACCTGCTGGTCTTGGCATGTGTTGGCCACACTGCAGGCCCATGTGTCCTCAGGACATGTGTCTCTGTCCTTAAATGGCTAATACAAGCCCTTGAGACTTTATATTCATCCCAGAGCTCAGTACTGGATAGCTATCCAGGCATTAGAAATGAGTTTTCCAGAGCAGATCAAGTCCCATCTTGGATAAAGACAATCAGTGGAGTCTGCGAAGCCAAACAAGCTGTTGTGCAGATGTAGGAACACACAAACCTCACCAACAGGATGTTAATACAGATGGCAGAGTCTGCTTATGCACAGGGTTGGTATGGATTTTGTATCCACACTGGAAGCCAAGCAGAAATTTCCAAGGTGATACAGTCTCTTCCCAAACAGTGAGTTCAAAGAAAATTTGGATGTGTCTATCTGAGCTCAGATAACGAGGCAGAACTGGCACACTGAGGTATGGAGCATAGTGGGCCTACGGCAGATGCTCCAGAAAGATACACCAAGTCCCCTCAGAAGGAAACCACAAGTAGTTATGGTGGTTCAGGGATGGTTTCCCAGCACCACTCACACCAAGCCTATGTGGGGCTGCAGTGGTGCTCACCAGCACAAACAAGAGAGCAGGCAAACGCATTACAAAATGTTGCAAGCAGCTGACGAATTAAGATTTCGCAAAGACTCACCACAGCATTACAGTCACGCACCCTTTTCTTTGTTAAAGTAGCCATATTCTTAGGAACGCTGCCTTTATCCTGCCAAGTGCTCACTGCTTACAAACATGTACTTGGCAGATATAGCAGGGGCCAAGCCTTACTCAAATTTGTCCTTTTAAACTTTGTGTAAGAGGAAGTGCCGTCCCCAAGTTACTTGCTTGTGGCTTCTGCATTGTCTAAATGGACCCTCTGAGGCTGTGCAAAACCTCTGCCTCAGAAAAGATCTGATTTATCTCAGAGGAGTGCTGGAGCTTTATTTAATCACATTTATCCTTCCTGCATCTTTGCACCTCTACAACTTTGAGCCTTTCTTGACTTAATTCCTTTGGGAATCATTAATTCATTCACACTTTTGATCACCTTCTCCTGCCTGCCTCCCATCTCACCAGCCATGAAAGATGTTATACCTCCCAGCTGAGAGTCTATAGAACAAAGGTCTATCCAGCCCTGCTGTGTGATACAAGGAGTTTTTGGGACCCAGATATCTTTAATAATGCAGAAGAATTCTCTATTCCTGGTGAGAAGGAAAAAAAAAGCACCAAGATAAACAGTTTAAAACAAAATGCTGCGCTGTAATTTTCTCTGCTTAAAAGATAGATTTAAAAATGAAGTGATCTCCTAGAATTCAATCCCACATGATTCTAAAGCTCTGGGATGCTGCAGAGTGCAATATGCACCTACAAGAGATATTTGAAAGATAACAAAATAAATTCCGCCATCAAGCAAATGCAGACAGACTCCAGGAACCATTAAAAGTTCTGTCAATCCATTCTGCAAATAGACACCCTATATTGACAGTTCTCTTCATCAAGCACATTTCAGGAATAATAAACTGGTAAAATACCAGATAGTATGTAAAGTGAATTGATCATGATGTCTGAGTGCCAATATAGGAAGCAAATAACCTGAAGTAGAAGAGTTTTTTAATCCCTCAGGAAAGTCATATCATCTGTAACTGGAACTGAAGTGAGAACAAAGTAAAATAAGTCAATTTTAGGTGCACAGATTTAGCAGATGGGACAATTAATCTTCAGAACCAGCACAGATAAACAATTTAGGTGGGGTTAGTTTTGCACAGTCCTAAGCACTTTTGCTCTCCGAGGCAGCAACTGGAAAAGCTTCAGACAGCTACAGTAGGACAACGATGGGTGCTCCATGATAGATACTTGTGTGGGAGACAAAGTTTCTGACTGACCAGAAAAGCCTCTGCACCTGTGAAACAATTTCAGTTGCAGTTTGTGATAACCAGTTATGGTGGGATTAAGTGCCTCACTAAGTCCTCACTAAGTATCCCCCAAAACTGTAGCTGACCTCATTCAGATGACAGATTATTTACCTTCTGCTCTTCCTAGTTAACCCTCCTTCAGCTTCATTCATCTCCCCGGGGAGACAACTCCCTAATTTTAGAATCACCGTGATCAATCCCAACCTGAGGGACTGCTGATGACTGGATAACTGCAGTGTGATGGAGAACCCTGAAAGATGCACCACAAACTCTGCCCAAAAGAGCTCTGCCTAATTAGATGAGAGGAGGATTAGTTGCTGGGGGGAAACACCGGGCGGAGAGAAGTTAAAGTAGCTTGCTCAGACTTATGCAACAGAGCAAAACAGGGTAAATTCTACTCATCTCATTTTTAGCCTCACTTCTCATCCATCAGAGAAACATTTCTTGATAAAAGATTCTTTTAAAATTATTTTAGTATTAAGTCTAAAACAGGGACAAGAGAAACAGCTGCAGTTCCGACAGTTTATCTCATCTGAAAATCTGACCTGTTCATCTCCTGTAGCACAGATAATCAATTTTCCCCACATCAAAATGTGTTGGCAGTTAATAGCAGCAACTCCTTTTTTGTTAATTAAGAATAAAGTATGCCACAAATCATAATTATTTTTGAAAAATGTTGATGATAACTCAGCATGTCAACAGACAGAACATTTTATCATTATTTTAAGAAAAAATACAGGTTGTGTTCTTGGAAAAAGATTTTCTATCTTCTAAGATTTTAAAAGCAAAACTAGAGAAGATCAGATTCAACAACAGTATGGTATTTTAGGAGACATGAGTAAAAGGACCTTTTTTTGCTAATTCATTAAAATCTGCCCTGTGACCCTACCTCAGCACTCCAAGGCCTGAAGTGCAGAGGTAGTGTAATAATTGGGTTGTGTGTGCAGCATCTCCTTTTTAATGAATCCATGATGCACGTATTTCACTGCAGACAGAGTAGAATGTGCTACTTCAACACATTTGGTTTTTTTAATATCTTCTGGATATTTACAAAAGTACATAACAAGGTGCTACCTTTGCCAGAGGACAAATTAGGTGCAACCTCTCCTGCATTTCATCTTTCTTGTTAAGAGTTTGATTTTTGAGGAAACCTGACAATTGCATGAAAAAAGCCTCATCCCTCTTAACCCGCCTCAGCAGAGAATCCATCCTGCTTGCTGCAGTGCTGAACTCCAGCTAGCTGAAACAAATACCTCTTTGTTCATCCGCTTAATCCCCCAGGGCAACAGCCAGATCAAGATTAACAGACACTCCCTGCTCCCTACTATTTTATTTTTTCTTTCACATGACCTTTAAAAGCAAACCAACATGACACAGTGCCCACATAGAACAAACTCTGAAAACACACATACCACCAGAGCCTGTGCTCCCCAATCCCAGCCCCAACACAAATTGCCCATATCTCCTTCTGGAGCTTTGCAGACCACTAAAAAACAGTAAGTCCCTCAGAGTGCCAGGCAGATGCTCTTATCTGCTCTAACTCCCCCAGAAAAGGACAGCCACTAAAATAGGCACCAGATGGCCATAAAGCCAACCTGAAAAATGAAGGAAAGGTCTTCTCTGGAAAGTGCTCACACATCTAACACTGGTGACAGAACTGTCTGGACTTCTCCATTTAGTCTACACTACTAATGACTCCAGCAACACACTTATAGCATTATAACTTATCCTTCAACTCTGTGCACGAATCTATAGTTTAGTCAGTTCTAGATGTTCGTAATAGTAGATTACCTTCTTATTCCCCTTGCTCTAATTCTTGAGGTGAAAAGTTGTTACAAAAATCGCTTGCTAACTAATACAGGTTCATCAACAATTTGCATTTGCTAATGATGTTTAACAGACCACAGTGATTGCTGTCCAGAATTCTTCTAAGAGGCAAAACAAACATCTAAATTATAACTTTCTAACATCTGCTTCCTCTAGGGGAGGATTTGTATGAGGTTTGACAGATGCAAGAGCTCTGAAGAATGGCTATTACAAATGAGCCAGAGAGCAGAGTCTTGGAAAATGCAGCCAATCTCAGCTTATTGAAATGAGCTCCAACCCGAGGCAGAAATAACACACAGCTGTTCCTTCTGACTGCTGTTCAGGAGAGAGATGGTATCTTGTGATAGTATTAATAGATCTCATTTTCCAGGTAGTACGCAGAGTAAAAGAGAGCTCACCTTTTCATCTCATTTGATGTTATTTATAGCATATTAAACAAAAAAAACCCAGCCCCTCCAAATCTACAAGCTAGCCATTGTAGCAATGGTAGTGCTGAGAAAAACAGTGAGCAACTACCCAAGTCCATACATTAGCTTTTCACTCAAAGCATGATTTTGTGCACACCAAAGTAGGAGCTTTTAGGGTCATGCTGTCTTCAGAGAGGTGAACGATGGTTCTGTGACTATAACTCTTCAATTCAACTTAATTCTTATTACAACTTACCATGAATTTTATTTACTAAGCCCAACATAAAGAAAATTGGGTGTTACCATAGTAGCAACTCCTTTTAACAACTATTTTAAATCTGCTTCTACACCCTATTCCCAAGACACTCTACGACTCAAGAAATAGCTGCCTTCTGGAGGGAATGAAGGAAAGAGGAATTTCTGTGATCACCACAAATCCTGCAAAAAAAAAAAGAAAACAAGAAATTATGTGCCTTTTAAAAAAAATGATTGGGGTAGGAATATTGGGCTTTTTTTCCCTTTTTTCTTCTAACAGAATTAGTGAAAAGATGTAACAGGGCTCCTGTTTGTTTGTACATCCTGTCAAGCAAACACCATGATCAGAAACAACAGTGCCGTAAGGCTTACAGCTGTGAAAGAAAACACGAAGAGCAGATACTTTTAATGGCCAAAGAAGCTCCATGAAACCAGCAACAGACAGCCTGCTGCCATGGACTTATGGCCTTATTAATGCTGCACTGATCCCCTCTCAAACCCAAGCAGTCTCATTATGGTTTTGGGAGGACAAGCAGCTGGGACTTGGGCTGCTCTCTGCAGGACTGCATCTCCAGGGCCAGCTGTTGACTCTTTCTGAAAGAGGTGGACAAGGGTTGGGTAAATCTATTCTACCAGTCTCCTGTCAAAAGGTGAGTTAATTTTCTCGGGCAGCAGGAGTGAGGGCATATGCTGGCTGTGTGTTGAGCTGTGTGCTTTAACACTGCTGCTGCTTCAGGGAAGGCGTGTTCGACCACATAACCACTTCTCCCCTGTGTGGGAGAGCCTGCCCATACAACCACTTCCCCTCAATTTTGGGTCAAGCTGTGCACAAATCTCGTGCAGGCTGTCCAAATCGCATGCAGGGTATAAAACCACAACCACATCTGTTCCTCATACAGCAGTTCCACACAGTTCTGCACCCTTCTGGCCTCACAGTCCATAATCTCTACTAAATTCACTCTGTGTCTGACAGGATAAATTCTCATTAGCATCTTGTGCTTTCCCTTCTGAGACCCCACAAGGAATAACATACATTACTTGCCAACCTAATTGGGACTTCTCCTTGTGCCCAGCCTCTGGCACTTAGAAAAATGAAGGCAAACTATCCTGCAAAAGGAAGTGCCAGAATAACTTGCAGAATTTGATAGCTATAAGTGGTGAATAACTTTAAAGAGCGCCCAAACTGACAGGATGCTTATCAGCTCCCAAAATGCACAAAAAAGTTTGGTGGGCTCACAGCACCAGCGCAGCATGCTGGGCAATGCTGCTGCTGTTGTTACCAGCATTGGGAAAAAACATGGTGCCCACAGGAATACATTTGTATTGCCTAACACCTAGCCAGGAGGGAGAATATAATTTGCAGCTATATAGAACAGTATATTATCTGTTTTGAATTTCTTTGTTTTGCTCAATTTCCCTTAAGAAGCCTTCAGCAAAGTGGCTCAAAATGAAGGACAAATATTTGACCCCCTTGTTTCAGTGATGCACTGTCATAGAGGAACAAAATTTTAATGCAGATAAACTTGCTATGTTGTAATGTTCACACTGCTGTACAAGAGGCACTGAAGGTACAATTTGTGTGCCAAGACTGAAGTATATTATTGCATATTCACAACAAATTTCCAGCGGATGGACAGAATACATAAAATCTGAATGAATAGCATGCACATGACACAGCTGATATGATGCTTCATGATATGAAGGCGAGTAGTCTAAACACGTTAAGACTCTCTTTCTAGTCATTTAAAATTTAAAACCTTGAGATGTTGAAGCAGAAAAAAGCCAGCTCACTGTGAAAACCACATGGCGCTCACACTACTCGTCCTTAGGATGAAGACTTTTGACTCAAAGGCTCGCTGCTAAAAGCTGAATAGAGTAACTGAACCTTACTGCTGCTGAATAGCACTCCTCGAATACAGCCAGACTTGTCAAGTCATAGGTGCCATAAAGCCTTCCTAAACAAGCAGTCATAAGAGTCATCAAAAAAAAAAAAAGTACTTTCCCTTAGAGTATCTTATCCCTCACAAGTTATCAAGCATTCCCCGAGAAAATAAAGGGCAGAACATGTTATTGCCTAAGATGCTCACAGACATGCTTGCAAATTGCAAGCAGGTGCAGACATTTTCATTTTTTCAAAGCAGTCTGAGAACTTCTCTAGCTCTACACCTTGGTAACCCTTCCCCAAAAGAAAGGATTTGTACACTTGTTACTGGAACTGAAATCACCCATGACCAAGGCAGCAATTCAGAAGCAAAATCCTTGCTGAAAAATTGTGCCACTTGTGAAAGTCAGAATTTTACAGGTATTTTAAGGGGTAATGGGCTTCCTAAACACAAAATTAAATTCCTAAATTTATTCTTGAGCAGTTTTCTAGAGGAATGAGTGTCAGCACATCCCTGGGGATGTAGAGTAGAGGCAACCCCTACTCCCACTCCTCCTCCTCCCTCTAGTCCACCAAAAAGCAAAATTTTCCTTTGGGAAGAAGAGTTTCATATCTGAACAGAAGAAATCAGACCTCGCATTTTATTTTCTTTTTCCAGAGTACAGCAAAAATGAAGGGTTTAACAAGAAGATGAGGAACAGGAGCCCCATAACATCTGGTTCCCAGTCCTATAGCCCGTCCTCAGATGCAGGAAGCAGAAGCCTTCTGCAGAGATACAAAGGGACTTGTATGCTGCTGGTGGCTTTTATTTTTCAGTGATTCTATAAATGAGAGCAAAACGAGAAGTTAGCACTAGTCGAGAATGGATTTTTTTCCTAAACACATTCATGTAATTTGTAGGATGGACAATTCTTGCTACCTGCATTTAAAGCCAAAGTAATTAGATCAAAAAGAATTTGATAGGAAAGTAAATCTTTCTGTTTCAATTTCTCCCCCTCCCCCAATTTGATATAAACAGTAACATCAAAGTCTGAGCTAATTATGTTACCTAGAGACAATGCAGTACACTGAACATAGAGCAATTTCTACTGCATGATGAACTAAAAAAGACAAGCACTTCAATGCAATAAAATCAGGAGAGGAATTACTTCCAAAACAGCTGTAAAGGGATGGAAAAGGGACAACCTGCTAAGAGGGATTGATTAATATTAGCACCCTTAGTGCTGAGAAACTGGGAACACCTTGAAAATATTCAGTGAAGACAGAGAACTGTAACGCTTCTCAGGTCACGTACAAAAAGAAGTGAAACTAATAATTCGGAATATATTTGCTCCAGGATGGTGATGGTTTCAGTTCCATGGATACAAGTCTCAGGGGGATATAAGAGTTTTGCTCTGTAGTTCAAACCAGTGGTCGGGAAACAGTGCTCAGATGTTCTCTGCTCAGCGATTAAAGGATTAACAGAGCAGGGCAGCAGCTTTCAACCTCTCAAAAGTTCTGAATTTGTGTTTGTACATGCTGAGCTTTTAGGGCTGCCCAAACAGGAGATCATTTGAATAGGATTTTCAAAGGCACGCAGAACCTACCTAGCCCCTTTCCATATTATAAAGTAAATGAAAAACACACATTTCCTGAAATTAAATCTTGATCCTCCAATAAGCTCAAGAAGAGAACAGACGTCTTCACCAATGCGGGGGTTCATGCAAGGGCCAGAGCTTAGTGGGTAGAGGCTGCAGAACAAGAGAGTTCTGAGAAAGATTTATGATCATCTGCAGGGCCTAGGGATGAGAAATAGGAGTGTCAGGATTCCATCAGCAATCTCTGTCATGAAGATTTCCTGAGTGCTCAGACTTGAAAATAGTTTTAGATTAACAATTGACTGGATTAGATACCGGATTATCAAGTATTTGCAACCCAGTTTTGAAAGAAAGATTTATGGTGTGTTTAAAATGCATCTTGAGTAAGCCATCTCTGATTTGTTGAAACCTTAATAATAATGCTCATAATTACCTGACATAGCTTAATTTTCTATATGGCTCACATGCTTTTCAATACAGGAACTGCCAGAATATATTAAGCATGATCTACATTCATCAAGTGTCCTGAATCTGGTCACAGCAGTGCATTTCTGCTTCACAGGTAAA
Source organism: Falcunculus frontatus (assembly GCA_013398115.1). Taxonomy (NCBI): domain Eukaryota; kingdom Metazoa; phylum Chordata; class Aves; order Passeriformes; genus Falcunculus; species Falcunculus frontatus. The sequence continues at coordinate 443,353 of VZRV01003485.1, forward strand.
ACAAGCCCAACACGATTGACAGCATAGAATAATCCATTTATGGGGGATTCATCTCTGCAGTGCTTTCAGTTGGCCTCTCTCCCAAAGCTTCTCAGTCAGGAACTGTCATACCACAGTGTTTTTCTCATTATCCATGAAGCTTCCTCAGCTTTATTGTCCATAGTGCCTAGCATGTTAGCAGTCCCTCTGCTAAGACACTATCCCTGTTTCCATCACACCTGCCCAATTTCTGACCTCTTTTCTTCATCGAACTGGGATTTTTGCCTCACAGGCAGACTAGAGTTTTATTTTCTATTTTGAATATAAAGCTAATTAGGCAGTGACAGATCAAAGCAATCAACTGGCACCTCTTCAGCTTAGTACGTTAACTATGAAACTCCCCTCTTATTCTTAAGCACTGTCAACACTTTACTCCATCTTAAGAGCTTGATGCTACCTGGAAATCCTTATAAATGTACATTCTCATACTAAATTAAGACAGAAGTTTTCTATTTAGGGTCTCAAATTGCTTTAATGCTAATTACTTTATATCAGCTCTTGTTTCTGTCACCATTTATTCAGACAATCTCTGAAAAAGGTCATTGAACATCCTTCAGAAACATATTTCTGCTGAAGGCAAACACAACTACCTGGCAGCAGTAAGACTTCTCCGGTGCTGACGGTCTCCTTGCCAATTTGGGGTGATGACAGCTAGCAGATAAAGCATCTGAGATACAGGAGGAGAGGACAGTCACAGCCACAGAGATAATGGGACCAGTAGGTACCAAAGTCAGTGCCACCCTCCTTCCCCGGCATATCGGTCCAGATATTGTGGCAAGAAGGTTGAGCAGAAGGTTCACAGGGTGGGCCACACACCCACACCTGGTAGTGTCCTCTGCCTTCAGAGGAGATAGGGAGATCACATCACTGCACCGTCCAGAGCAAGGTGGTTTTTCATCACTACAGAGAACAAAGGCAGTGATGTGGGACATAGAGGTAAGGAATAAAATCCTTTTCCCCTATCCGGTAACTCCATATGTGGCGGAGTATGAGAGTTGCAGGCATGCACACACTTTCCCCAGAAATAGGAAAGAGATAGTTTATTCTTCCTTAAAAAAACCAGGTATGGGACATGTTTCTGAAGAGATGAAAGACACAACAAGATATTGCATGTATACTTCCAGCAAAAATGTTTAAATGGTCAGGGTTGTGGCTCCCATTCTTGCATGTTAAACAAATACATCACTGAGCTTGTGTGCTATTTGGTTAACACTGGATCCACAGCAGAGAAATTGAAATTAGACTCGTAGTTTGAGGAGAAAAGAAAAATACTAATTTTGTAAGCTAAAGTTATGCCAGCCATCCAAAGCTGTTAAGCACTGTGGATCTCTGAAGAAGTGTTTTTGGCACCAATGCAAATAAATGTAAACTGAGTAAAGACTATATGAAAACAGCATGATGAAATTTAAATGCCAGTAAATAATGTTTTCGCTCAAGAGGAATTTAATTTAGAAGATACTGTTTAAGTTACTAACTGCTGTACCATTTGCAACTAGACAAAGAAGAAAATTCATGGGCATTTTTCTTCATGGGCCAGGATATGTTTATAAGTATAAATACTATTGATATTTTGCTGCTACTGAGAATCTGCTATCACCATGTAATCATCACAATAATACACAAAGGAGCATATATCAAGTGCATGATAGTGTGGAGTGTTATCTTTAGCAACATAAGTTGAGAATGAGCCACAAAACCCAGAAGTTATAGAAATAATCTACATGACTATAATAAATCCATCCTACTGTACTGGAGAGTTGCTTATTCTTGACAAACTACACATTGTAGAAGATGATTTTTTAAATCAGACTCAGAGATTTAGACATTGCCACCTACAAAGCAGTGTGCGCTCAGCCTTTAAGGATGGGCAAATTGGTTAAATTAAAACAGTGCTTCTAAGAGAAAATGAATACAAAAATATTTCTATTCAAGCAGTTCATAGTAGCGGCTTTAAAATAAAAATTATGCTAGGAAATAACAAGGTGCTGCTTGATCTCATACTAACAAACCGGGAAGGCCTTGCTGGAAGTTGGGGGCAGCCTTGGCTGCAGTGATCATGGGACTGTGGAGCTCAGCATCAGGTCGGGAGGAAGCGGGGCAGCAAGTAAGATCACAACCATGGACTTCAGGAGAGCTAACGTTAGCCTTTTCAGGGATCTTGGAAGAATCTCCTCGTGGACACCAAGCTGTCCATGAGCCAGCTGTGCCCTGGGGGCCAAGCAGGTCGATGGTGCCCTGGGGTGCATTAGGAAGAGCATTGCCAGCAAGTCGAGGGAGGTGATCCTGCCCCTCTCCTCAGCCTTGGTGAGGCCTCACCTGGAGTGCTGTGTCCAGTTCTGGGCTCCCCAGGACAAGAGAGACATGGAACTCCTGGAGTGAGTCCAGTGGAGAGTGATGAAGACAATTAAGGGACAGGAGCATCCCTCCTTATGGACATGCTTAGAGAGCTGGGCCTGTTCAGTCTTACAGAGACGACTGAAAAGGGACCTCATCGATGTCTATGAGTATCTGAAGGGAGGTGCCAAGAGGATGTTTCTGTTCGGTGGTGCCAAGCAATAGGACACGAGGCAATGAGCAGAAACTGATGCACAGGAAGTTTCCCCTGAACATGAGGAAGAACTTTCTTTACTGTGCAGGTGACTGTGCACTGGATCAGGCTGCCCAGAGAGGTGGAGTCCCTTCCAGCCTTACCCTTGCTGTGATTCTGTGAAATGCTGGGTCAATCCCCTCACGCTTGATACCCTTCAGCTCAATTGGCTTTGATTTCAAACCTGCTCTAGGGACTTGCCAAAGCAAGTCAGTTCTCTATATTTTTCACCAGCAAGATCTCCAGGCCTTGTGAGGCCAGCTTTTGCTACGTAGCCTGCCCCCCACAAGACCAGAACTGATGATGTTCTCTGCAGTACAGGCAGGAGTGGCTGCCTGACTATAACCTTTAAGAGAGCTTTGCAGCCTTTTAGAGTTCTACATGTCACAGCTTTCCTTCCCCATCACATGAATAATGGTCTCATTGCCATTCTTTCTGTATTTCATCTGCATATGATAATTTCTTCAAGCTGAAAATTCCTCCCGTAGTCACAATATTTCATCCATGTTCACCTGGTAAATGTCTCATTTGCACGAATGTAGAAATGTTTGCAACATGTTGCCTAGTGACCAGGAGCATTCCCCTCCACCCTTTTCTCTCACAAAGTGAGGCTTTTTCTATGGCAAATAAGTGAGTATTTTAATGTTATGGAATTAAGTTTTATTAGATGTCAGCTTCCTAATAACATTGGCAAGATGTATAAAATAGAACTCCACATATCTGCTTGCCAAACGGCTTTCTAAGCCTCCTAATGTTTCCATTTATGCAATACAATCCTATTTTATATGTCATTTTACAGCTCTAGGAAAAACACTTTCCAGTCAAAATACATTCCAATGCATACATTTGGCTTACAGGGACATATACAGGAGACAGTCCAGTGTCTATCCAAAGGATTTGCTCTCTTTTCCTACTCCAATCCCAAACAGTCACGGTCTGTATTTCACCTCTGTCTTAACAGCCCTTCCATTGCACAGTTAATAATAAATGCAGGAACTACTGAGTGAAATTCTTTCCTTTGTGATCTGCAGGTGGTGATAATGGTCCCTTTGGCTTTAAACATTTGTGTGTCAGATTAACACAGAGAGAATGCAGGATGATGCTCAGAGCAGGATGTCAGCTGCAGCGCTGCCAACACCCAGCTCACAGACCTTGGGCCTGGTTCCAAGAATACACACAGCAGGTTTAAAAAGTAAGGATTTTAACTATGAAAAAATTAATGGGATGCTTGCTTGTTCTAGTTTCCTCCATGTTCTTTCTCATGCTTCACCCTTCCCGTGTTTCTTCCATCAGTAGATAGGAAGAGGGCAACAGTTAAAAACATGCCTTGGCATATTTTCAAATAAAAGCCGCCAGTCTCACATAAAATTCCAGTTTCTGGAGTCTTTGAGTAAAACAAAGTACTGCAAAATTCAGTCAATTCACCTGCAGATAACTTGGAAGCAAATTCCTCTGCCATCCAGATACAACTTTTCTGTGGCACCACAGGACACTGCACCACCTCAAGCTTCTCAGAGGGAGACACCATCCTTCAGATGACCCTCCATTCTGTCCCCCTTGAAACACTGCACTGACATCTCTGGAGCAACCAACCACCAGCATCCAAAAGTTTCATCTGTTTCAGAGACCAAAAGGAGGTGTCAAAACTTCCCCTAGCAATGATAACTCAAGTTCATTAAGTAAATTCCAGCATTTTCCCATGCTTTCTAGAGCAGATACAAGTATTGACTTAAACACAGCCACATGGAATATTCTCAGCCAAAATGAACAGGAGATTAAACGTGCAAAGAATGAAGCAAAAATTCTGTAAGATGACTCAAGACAAGTAACAGGCCCTGTCACATATCATGTTGTCTAATGTTAAGATCATTAAAATCCTTGAATGCTGCCATAAACAAACACTCTCTCTTGTGGAAAAGAAATACCATCTCTCTTGTAAGCATGAGAACAGCCTTAAAAAAAAATGGTGGAAAAATTTTGACCTTTGGGATTTGGTTATGAAGTTATATTTACTCCATCCCTTTCTGAATAGGGATTTGGTTTAACATTTTAAAAGGCTCTAATTCCCAGTTTCATAAATGACTTTTATTTTTTAATATGACTGGCTTCTAATTCAGTTGAGCATATCTAAAAAGTACACAGTTAAGTAGAAACCATATAAATACTGTTCAGCTTGCAGCCAGCCTCACTGCAGCTGGCAAGGGTAACAACCACAGTTCAGCTTTGGGACAGCCAAGAGGAAGGAGAGCAAAGGCACAAGTGAATTAAGTGAGAAATTTCAGAAAGAGGGATGAAAGGCTTTGCTGGACATTATTAGTGTGTGGGGAAAAAAAGAAAGGACTTGCAGACAACCTGGAGGAGTTTAGTTGTACATAGCACAAGCACACCGGAAAAGCCTCTGTCTGAGGTGCCTTAGGGTGTGAGCAAGAAAGCTCTTCTAACTATTAAATTTATTCTTCCTAAAGGAATTTGGAGTTTGTCCACCCATTTATAAATGTTCAAAATTCTTCCAGCTAGAGAGAGGATCAGGGATGGAACTGCTCAGCTACATTTCTACCTGCTGAGTTGTCTACAGCAGGGACAGCTGGCATAAAATTTTGCTATAGATTGCACATTTATAGTCTCGGATTTTATTAAAAAGTGGTGGAAAACATTCCTTATAAAGCCTTGCTTGGGTGTTATTTATGAACACCGAAGGGCCAGATTTATAAAGTGAATTATTAAAGTGAATTACAGCTCTTTTTGGCTGTAAGCAGCTCCTTATGTCATTGAGTGTAAGAGAGGGAGAAGAAGACATGTATCAAATATGTACCATCAAGTTTTTGCTTCTTACTTGAAGCCTTCTTCCATCTTTCTCCCAGTTTTTCCTCCCGTCTCGTCTAGGATGGCTGCTTTGAGCAATTCAGCCGCTTTCTATAAAAGACACTGAAACCAGGTCCTTGAGCTCTTATGCTGACCGAGAAACATAACTTCACTTCCTCCTTGCTCTGTCTGGAGGAAACACTGGCACCTGAACTGTGGCCAGCTCGGTCAGAAAGTCAGTGAATGCAGAGAGCTTGGCAGACATTCCGTGTATGGATACACAACAGAATAATTGTCCACCCTGCACCAGAGCTCCATGCATGCCAGCGATCACACCTTTCTAATTCTGGGCCTGGAGACCACAGACCAGGAGTAATTTGGTGGGGAAACAGGAGTAGGTTATTACTCTTGAGAAACATAAGCAAGTCCAGTTCCATCTGTGCTGCTGCCTCTACAGCACATGCATTATCTGGCTAGATGCAGACTCCCACTTCACCTAAGGCAAACCAGCCTCACAGGAGTGCTGCTGAAACAGCATCTGTAAAATGCTCTGTGCCTGTAGAAAAGCAGAGAACAGACACCCTGAGGACCCCTCTGGGTCTACAGCATTGCTGCTTATGGGGATAGGAATCTTTCCAGCCTTTTCCTCCTCCTGAAGCATTTATAAAACAGTGAAGAAACAGAAATAAAGCACTAAGTTTCTGGCTTTAGAGTTGTGTGTATCCTCACCCCAAGTTTCCCTTCAATCCAGCTTCTCTTTTCATTTATACTCTGCACTGCAGTCACTCTGCACCTCTTAATCTGGTATGGGCTGCCCCACTTTGCTACCTTCCCTAAGTGCTTTATGTATTTTTAAAAACATCACCACATTCTGCCAGTTCAAAAGTTGCTAAATCAATCTCAGAAAAAAAGAAATTATTAAGGAATTACCTGAAAACAGCCACAAAATGAAACTTCTCTTTCTGGTTACAATCAATAACTTTTTTTAAAGAATATAATTCGTATTACTGACAACAAAGCTGTTGTGAAGTCCTGGGACTTGGAAGTCAGTCCTTAAATAACATGCATAAAACTCATGGAAGGGGGGTGAAGCTGAACACTAAGACCTATTGTGCAAAACAGAGCAGGCTACTGGGAAAACAGTGAAGACAGAAAAATTTGAGAAAAAATAAAAAGCTCCCAAGGAAGTGGTGCCCCGTTTTACTCCCCAGATATGTGGAGAACCTGCAGTGCTGCTAGACCAGTTTTCTTTTCCTCATTTTTAAAAACAGGCAAGGTGGGCATGGAAAAGAAATGCAATATTGTTCTTCAAAGCCCAAGGGCCACCACGACAAATAAAATCTTTTCAAGCCAGCAGGACAGTGTGTTTGATAAAATACTGTCGAGTTTGGGCAGCAAAACGTGGCCCAGTATGATGGAAAAATATAGGCAAGGGCATGCCATGGGAGTCAAACTGGGATGGAAGCAAGGGAGCTAAAGCGTGGGCTCTGTTTCAGAGCAAAGAAATTATTAAGAAGCTTCCCAAAGGCGAAACTAGATACCCATGACATGCATTATTGAAACATGAAGGGAAGGAAAGCATCAGTTAGCTACAACATAAGGGATATTTATACACTTGCAAATGGGAAAGTGCTCTGATTTACAAGGTAGAACAGCCAAAAGCCTTGCTTCATTACACCTGTGAGACCAAGACAGGCTGTCTCTTACCTGCTTTGTGTTTTAAAGGCAGAAGTTATCCAAACACTTTAGATGAGTATAGAAGCATCTTTTTCAGACACTTACATGGTATCTTCAGTTTTCCAAGATTTCATAGCAAAACAATTAATACATCCATGTATTTTCATGAAGTCTTATTGGATTCTTACTGAATTCTTCACCAAACAGTTCTGAAACTTTTAAGTTATTTTAACACGGGGGAAATATTTTTTTTAATGTTTACTCAATGTCAACTCTGTTACAGGTTCCCTTTGCACTGCCCACATTTCTCATTTATGGTATTGGTATGACTTTCCTCTTCAAGGTCTCCTCTCCTTCCTTCCTGCTCCCCCAGTCTTTGGACAACAGTCTGGTTTGCAATGGAGGATGAACACAGTAACTTTCTTAAAGAAATACCAATGTATTAAGATCAAAGTTTTGTAGGCTTTGTATATTTGAACATGTTTTAAATCCATGCAACAACATGGCTGCTTAGCTGTATGACAAGCACAGTCAGCATGCTTTCCAGACATAGCTCTTAACATACAGGGGAAAAACTCCCTGAAGATCTTCATCATTACATAATTATGCTAAAAGGCCCCATATCTATATCTATATCTATATCTATATCTATATCTATATCTATATCTATATCTATATCTATATCTATATCTATATCTATATCTATATCTATATCTATATCTATATCTATATCTATATCTATATCTATATCTAATCTATATCTATATCATCTATATCTATATATCTCTCTCTATATATCTCTATATATCTATATATCTATATCTATATCTATCTCTATATATCTATATATATATATCTCTGTGTGTGTGCAAAATGCAACTAGCAGCAAACTAACTTTCTTCCTTATCTTCTAGTCTTTCCTTCCTTTTTTATTCTATTTTGGGTAGTAGTCTTTTAAACTCAGACAGCAAGGTCATCTGACTAATCAGACAAGAAAAAACATAATAAAAGATAAGCAAACAATTGATTTTGATTTTCCTGAAAAAAACCCAATGAAATAACCCTGAACACACCCCACACATACTTCAAGTAAACAATCAATTTTGGTTTTGTAGTCAATTGAAAAGAAATGAGATTAACCTATGGTTGTTGTTACACGTCACTTTAAAATAATTTCTTAGTGTTAAATGCAAGAAAAACACAAGGTATTTCAGGATCAAAAGCGAAATATTTAATGAAGAATAATTGCAATGTAAACTGCTCAGTTTTGCTTCTTTACTTTCTGCAGCAAGCAATCCCAAAATGTATCTTTGACAAAGGAACTTTTCATCCAGAAGTTATACTTCGCTATAATAGTCAGAATGAATACACCAACTTTTTCCAAAGCTATAATAGCCTTGTTGATGAACTCCAATATCACTATCTCAAAAATAAGTATTATCTTACAGCAGCATGTCTTCACTACCCACAGCTGCTCAGAGGAACACGGCTGCTGGTCATGTAACCTCTTCTAAAATTGCATTGACAGAGGTGATTGAAAGAAAGCATGAAACACTTCATGTTGGAGGAGTTATCTTGCAAAAAGAAAGCATGTCCACGAGCTCCGCAAGCCAATAATATTACTATTCCACCCCATTGCTTTCATCAGGACCATTATATTACTGTACAGTCTAGAGGAGCTACTGAAAATGGACCATGCTGTGCTGAGCACCAAGCACTCTATGTAAGTACAGGGAACTCACAAGTCCCTGCAGTGCCATTAGCTAAAGCCTGGAAAATGAAACAAGACCAAAAAGGGGTAGGTAATGCCTGGCTGTAAAAGCCAGTTAGTGGCAAAATTAGGAGCAAAGCTCCAAACTCCTAATTCCCAGCCTAAGATTTAATTAACATCAACCACAAAAGACTTTCAGACTGCTTTTACAATCTAACCAACAAGAACCAAGAACATAGGTGATGTTTGCAGAAGTGACCTGAAGCCTCATTGTTCAGCATCCCAAATGCTCAAGAGTCAGACTGAAATCAAAGTCTCCAGGAACTATGACTACTTGAAACAGACTATTGCTGGCCTTTGTTGCTAAATAGCAAATATTTTTCTAGTGTGAACTTCTCATTTAAGCGTCTATTTTGAGATTAAGAAACGCAGATAAAGAAAAAGACCATCCCCAGTGAAAATGCATGCCATTCATGATTAACCAGTGCATCATAACCCAGGAGTGGAATGAAAGAAAATATTTTAATATCTTAATGTGTATCTCGCTCGCTTGAAGACTCCCAAACTTCAACCAAATTTAACACAGATTTTCCGCTTTAGGAGAGAAGACTTATGCCTTTTAATTGCATGCCTTTAAAAACACATTTGGGTGTTTTTTTAAAGTTTCTGGCATTTTTAAGGTGTATGCCTTTTTCTTTTTTGGTTTTTGTTCCTGTAATATGATAGAAATCCTAATCAAGAAAGCACTATAGCAGAGGAATAATTTCATACATCTGCTAGTCTGCCAAACTCTCCCACATAGCTTTGATCCAAATACAGCCAATGAAATATCTGTGTGCACTCTCACATGTTCAGTTTGGCTCACACCTTTAAGTGGAGACAAATATTGATGGGGAGGGAGAAGAGAGAAGCTGCTAAGCTTCCATTTATCTACCTAAACATAGTGCTCAGGTCTCCTAAATCACTCAGCTTCACAGGAAAGATAAGATTCCTGCTGCTAAGCAGCCCAAATATTTGTCCATCCTCCCCTGAACATGAAGGTGCTTTTTATGAGACCTGACAGTGATGAAAAGGATATATTTGCAGTCATAGAGGCCAGCTCCTGGAGTCAGAAGAGAGGTGACTGCATGGTTCAGGGTGTGCTATTTGCATCATTCCTTGGTGCTGAGAATATTTGCAATTAGAGAATTATCAAAGAAATATATTAATATAAAAGTAATAAAATCCCAAAGACTGAAAATATGCAGAACTGTTAAAGTGCCTATGGGAAGGCCAGGATACAGTGGAGGAAAACTTGCCAGAAAGGAGCTTAAATTTTAGTATTCTCTACTGTTTTAAGAAAAAAAAAAAGCCTTTACTTATTTAACAGCAAGCATTTACTTTGGCCAATGTAAGCAGTGTCTGTAACCCTAAAGACACAGGGCTCAGAAAGAATGAGGGCAGTCTAATGGTTTTTTGCCTTTTTTTTTTTTTTTTAAAAACAACGCAACTGGATGCCCTGAAATCTATTCAGGAATTTGCAAGAAAAGAGCGAGGTATTTTTATATGAAAGTTATACTATTATAACAACCCCTATAAAAAATACCCTGAGCTCATTCAGTACCTTTCAAATATAAGTATGTGGCTGGGTTGTCACAGGTAAACAAATAAAAACTAAGAACTGCCCCAATGTCTACATTACAGCATAGAAAATTAGTCATTAAATTGCAATATTGTTCTACACATGTACAGTGTAGAATGAAAACTGCAGAGAGCCTAACTGTGTCAATATTTACCCCAAAGGCCACTTAGCAAGTTGCACTTGTTTTCAAGAAAGCAAACAGTGAATATTTGGAAACAGTATTGTCTTTTTTTTCTCCTTGTAGAAGAAGCATCTGGTCTTGGCAAGGAAGTATAACCACAGTGAGAGACAGCCCTCTTGCAGACACTTGTTAGGGAGCAGCGTGAGTTCAGCATGGAATGCTGACACTTTACTCTCCCACCAAATAGAAAAATCCCAACAAAGCTTCTTTCAAATGGAATTCCAGGGAATAGCAGTGTGACAAAACCATTCTGTTTTAACAAAACAATAATTCTTCCATTTAAGAGTCAAAAAAAGGTTTAGAAATACTCCTTAGGGAGTGAAGAAAAACAGTTACAAAAAGGCTTGGGGGAGGACTCAAAAAGTTCCTTTTGAAATGGCCAGGAGGAGCTTGGTGAACTTCACAAAACAGAACCTTTCCTAATTCTCTCCTAGAAAATACTTTGTGCAAACTGATATCCTCAAAAACTCTTTCATCCAGTGACATTGCTGTCTAGGAAGACACTTTCCCTCCCACCCTGAACTGAAACACTAGGGCTGGTAGGATGTTCACTGATGCAATTACTATAAAGAAGTGCAAAAGATACGACCAGTTTAAGAGACTGTCCAAGTTGAAATCTGACCCCCTGTCATCACTGTATTGGGGGGAGAGGAGGGGAAAGGAGGGGGAAAGGGTGACCAATGCCTGGGACTGTCCAGAAGGAGACAGGCAGAACTTTGCCTCTTCAATTTACCAAATGGCAAGGCATTCACTATATTTCTTCACATGGTTGGCACATTTCTCACTCTTTTTCCATAAGTACAAATGGGTAACATTTTCTTACTGCAAAGGAAGATATTGCTCTGCACATACGAGACTGTAGATGGATAGAACAGGTTGCCATGCAAAGATTAATTACATGTTCTCCACTCAGAAAAAAGACGTGAAATTCAGTATCACAATTCATCCTCTCCTAACTAAAGGCAAAACCTCTGGAAATCCAGCACCAAGACCGCAGGCTGTCTCCCACCAGCGCTTCTCAATGCCTCACACACTGCCACATTCAGACTGCCACAGTCGGCTGCTGCATAACCTGAGCACATGCACCTGTGCTCCCCTCACTGTCTGAAACCAGTATCTTCTGTAGTTAAAAACCATGTGGGAAAGACATCCTTCTCAGATGGTAAGAATCTGATTTGTGACCAGCCACCACAAGAAAACAGCCTCAAAGAGATAAAACTACACTGGGTCAAATTTTTTCAAAATAATTATTTTACTCCAAGCTACTTTCGACTCCCTAGACACTCGGCAATACATTGAGAAACAACCCAAAAACAGAGTGGTTCTTCCTTACCAGTTTCCCAAAAGCTGACTGCCATTTCCAGGATCAAGGTAAGGAGGATGAAAAGGTCTTTCTTACTGGATGTTTCATGTTTTAACTCTGTTTTATTTGATATGAGAGGTGCAGCTGAAAATGGGGCAGGGTCACCACTAGACAAGAGTCTTCACATACAAGGAGCTCCTAATTGCAGAGCTTTCCAACTCTTTCCCTGCTGCCTGTCCCCACAAGCTGTCACAAGTCCCACCAAGTCAGTGTTGCTAAACTTGTGTAATAGCTCATCATCACCTCTTTTCCATGCCAGAAAACAGAAAAGTCTCTCCCCAGTAAAAATGGATGTAAAGCCTTTGCTAGGCTATGACATCCTTAAATCCTGCTGTTTCTCTGCCTCTCAAGCCAAGCCCACAGAGCTCTGAAGTCCTTTTTGCTTTCATCATCACACAGATCAACTCATTCCCTTTACCTCATTTTTAAAAATACAATTTTTTTTTTCTTTTCATCTTTACCTTATGTCCTCTCTTTTCGTTTTGGAAATGCTCCCTTGTCCAGGCTAGTCCATTGTGGATTCTGACTCAAGTGAAATATTTATGGCTCTAAATATTCTCTAACATCCAGCACCACAGGTCATATCCATGACTTTCCACTAGGCTTGTTACATTAAGGCAGTGTAAGCCTCAGATCACAGATTCCCAGTCTCTTTGTAGTCAGAGCTTGGTTGAGATGACTGGAAATTATGTCTACCACTGGGGTAAGCTCTGCCTCCTCTGTTCAGATAGTGTGGGGCTGAAAACAGCTCCCAACCTCCCACTCCCTCCACAGCAGCTTCTCCTCTCTTGCTCTTTCCAGCACTGAGTCTGCTCTAAGACGTCCAGCTGATGTCCAGAGCTAGGCAAAGGTTCTGCTCTGCACTCCTTCATCCAAAGGGATGACTTCCTCTTAGGAACCATTGGTCAGCACGTTTTTACACAGTCAGAATGCAAACTGCATTTGCCAGCAAACTTTCTGCCAGTCCTATAACCCTACCTCAAAATTAATATTTTCTACTATGCATCATAGAAACCTGAAACCTGGTAAGTCATCCTGAACAGGACTAGCCCCACAAAATGGTGGGCAGCACTTCACGGATATGTCACAGAACATTAAGAGAGTGGTCTTAAGAATTTTAAAGCAAATGTTAGGAAGTTTAAACAGTTCTTGAATTTAAAAACATGTCTTTGTTGATAACAGAGTTATTTATAATGTTTTAACTAATGTCAGAAGCAGTGATCTCATTCATGGGTGCAAATCACTGATGTACACAGTATGTAAATACATTTTGAAGAAATTTTTGGCAAGGATTTTCAAAGAACTCTGCAGGACTTGTGATGCAATAGACCAGCTCCCTCAAAGAGTACAAGATCACAGTCTTGTACTGAGTCCTAACTAACTTTCAACTTTGTCACATCTAGGATCAGTAAAAAACTAGGCATTATTCCTACTATCAGAGTTCCAGCAGTGTCATGGTTTGATCACAGGCAACAACTAAATACCACACATCCACTTGCTCATCTTTCCCCACTCTATCCCAGCAGAAACCAGGACAACCAGGAAAAACACTCTTTTGACTTACTCTTATAAATAATCAATCATTTTCCATGGGAGAAAATAATTATGAAGCATAAAAATGCTGAAGAAAGGGAAACTCCACACATCTGGCATGAACAATTTCCCAAGATTTGTCTTTTGGCAAAACAGGGGCTTAAATCCCTCACTTTATAAAAATTTCCTATTTATCCTTTCTTGTCTTTGAAAGCAGCTGTAAATATTTGCTAAACATCACCGATAATCTCACTAGAAATGCTTCCCAGAATTCTCCTTGACTAGACAATAACACAACATCTGAGAATGAGAAGGCAGGACAGACCACTAGATACCATACCATCCAAATTTATCTCTTGCTTGGACCTATCCACCCTTCTGTAATACAGTCTTGTACTCAGTCCAGACCCTCTGCAACACAGCCAATCCTTTTTCTTTGACCTTCATAGCAAAGAGCTCTCATTTGGACTAAGGCAAGATTTTAGTGCAAAATTTCATGAAACAGACTTCCTGGTAGGAGTCAGCATTTCAGGTGAAAACATCATTGCCTAATCGTTTACTTGCATTTCAATTTTTTTTTCTCTTAGGTGTGATTTTGAGGAATTCAGGAGCTCTAGCAAGTGTGCAGTACCTTATCATTTCAACACATTTTTTTGGTACTGCAGCTCTTTCGTCCATACCCTGTCACAGTGCACTTTCCCCCTTTCATCATCCCTTTCTCTAAAACAGAAAAGGGGAGGAAAAGTCTAGTACCTCAGTTTCCCAGAACTCACTTCTCTAACATAAATTCAGAGACAGCTGACAGGCAGTTGAATGAGAGTCTCGTGCCAAAGCAGTTTCTTAGAAGGAACAAGATCCTATTGGATCTGTTGGAAGGAAAAACCAGCCTGTCCTTACCTTACAGCAGTATGGCTATTGCACGTAAGTCAGGGCTACTTGTTGATGGTTTGGCACCTGAAGGGGAAAGTTGTTGCTCAAGCAATTCACAATAAATCTCCTATTTCGCTACCTCTTCACAAGGTCTCCCTTATTTATTGGGTTGCCACCACGAAGTTTATTGCCCGAATCAATTTTTATTAATGCTCAAGGAAACAAAACAAAATCAAACAGAAATACCTTGTGGAAAACCCCAAACTATTAATGTGAAAAATCATTTAAAATTATTAGCTAAATTACCTTAATAGACAGCCCCCCCAAACTGGGTATTCATAGGTTGATACAAGTTATCTATCCACTGATGCAAAGAAGTTATAAGTAGTGTACAGAAATTCAAAACCTTGGTTTTTATGGGAGCAAATGTTTACTTTCTTCTACTTGAAAAAGCTAGAACCGAGACCTTGTACTATACCCAGCATCCAAGCATCCATCTTCCCCGTTTTAAAGGTTCCAACTTGTTATGCAAGTAGGAAAACAATTATTGTTGCACTGTGACCTTGCACACAGCAAATTCAGCATATCTAGCTGCTGATGGTGTGTGGGGGAAAAGCAATAGCATTGCAGTCTTCTGGCAAAAGCTGTTTTTTGATTCAGCTTCTCCTAAATGCAATATTTCCAAGGAGCCACAGAGCTTGTGGAACAACTGGCTCTGAGTTACAGGTTTTGCCAGCCCTTCCCATGCTGACTAGAGAAGATATTCCCTCCAGATTCCAAGTCCACTCCCTCCTCAGTGGCTGCTTCCCCCCAGCAGCAGGACAGGGGGACACCCGTTCCCTAGGTGCCACAAATCCCATACCCTATTTTTTTCCCGCAGCAGCTGTTTGCTGAGGACATCAGCATGTGTGAAGGAAGGGGCTGCTATAAATATGGTCCATGTCTAGTGAGGTTTGGTGGGATTCACAGGCCTGACAAACCAACTTAGAGTTGAAGACATCCTCCAAAGTCCTGTGTGTGTAAGAATCCAATCCCTTTTGAAAGGTGGCTGCCAGGGGGTAAAGGCCAGATGCACTTTGCATTCCTTGTTTTTTTACAGTATTGATGCAGATTTTGTTTCCTGTATAGAACAGGCTTGCTTGTTTGTTTGCTTGAAGAAAAGGAACACAAAATGTGCTTGTGTAAGCCAGGGCATGTGTCAAACACTCAAAGAGCAGCATAATAAAAAGCAGGTGCTATGAGAAGCTTCCAAACTTGCCACACAAGCACCAGCAATAATTTATTTGTAACTACTGCTCATCCCACTTAGCTTTTTTTCCAGCTAGTAGTTCATCTGCTGGTCTAGCATAGGCACTTTCTCTTATCGTTTTTGTCACAGTGGCTGTTCTCATACTCTGAAAGTCCAGTTCTGCATTTGTTTTTTGAACAGGACAGGGAAAAGGACCACAGACAAACAGGAGTTTTGAGCACTGTCTGCTAATCTTGGCTGTGAGAAATGGAGGATAAAGAGGAACAAAATATTCTGGAACTCCCTCCCCATATGAGCCCTGCAGCCCTTAAGAGATTAAAAAAACTAAGAGTAAAATTTACGAACGCTGAAATATTCTGTTATCACTGCAAAATAATGAAGTAGAAGACCTCTGTGCTCTGTGAACTTTCTGTTGATGCATTTCAACTCTTTCCCTGACTTGAGATCAATGGTGGTAAAATGCTGCAATTTCCTGAGACATGCAGATCCTTTTGTCACTGCTGTATTTTTAACATTGCTTTATTTTTGACATTGAAGTGAAATTACAAAACCGCACCTTGCAGCTCTGCTGAACTCCTTCTAGTTTATATTGAGAGAAACAAAAGTGAGAAACTGACCTCATTTAAACACCTAACCTGAGAGCTGAGCTCCTCTGAACATCTGGTCCTCTATGCCTGGCCAGAACCCTTCCCAGTAAGATCTGAGTAAAATTGGTGACATTGTTTTCACTTAAGTTTAAACACCTGAGCCTGCCACTTTAAACTGCTGTGATAGAAACAGACAGATCAGTCTCCAAAGGTAGTTCAGTGATTATAAAGAAGATTTCAGTCAATAATTTGGATTATTTAAACATCCAAATGTTAGTGCACATGGACCCCATCTCACACCTTTGGGGTAGATGAAGACTGTGGGGCTTCTCTGGCAGATGAAAATTGGAGCCATAATTACAAGACTCTCACCTTTGAAATCAAGAGTTTCCCAGTGCTCACTTTGCAGTAGCCCACCATAGGGAAATTGGGAAGACAGAGGACAAAGTCCATCCAGAAGACAACAAAGCAGCTCCCACAAAGCACCTATGTGTTTGCCTGTCTAACAAGGACTGTCAGCAGCAAGCTATCAAAGAAACGCTGTCACAATAATGAGACAAGCAAACAGAGACAGAGGTCTTTTCCAGGAAGTAATCAGTTTTTAAAACAACACAACACTTTCTACTTCGGTTTACTTCTACATTTACAAGCTGACGAGGCTATAAATTTGAAGAGAACTGTCTTCCATCCTACTTTGATAAATAGATTGCAGACAGTATGACAGCCTTTTTAAATTAAGGATCTGACTTTCATCAAGAGAGATTTCGCAGAAATATCCCCCTCAGCAAACGTAACCTGAACTTTCTCAATCATAAGCACAAAGCCATGCATCCATCCTTCAGGAAGTATTTGTTTGGTCCAAACCACTTTTTTTCCCCTGTAGTAATTCCTGTCATAAACTCATTCTCTTGCTGGTGATGATTACACGTCAGCTATTACTTGTTTTTTGGGCCACAGTCCTTAAACTGCCCTCCACAGAGGAGTAGTGTTTGCTGTAGGTCCATTAGACAATGAGTCAATACTACTTCAGCTACCGAAATGTATCCATAGATACACACTTTGAGACAATAAAGGGTTATGAAATTACAGTTTATAGCTTTTAACCAGCAGATTCTTGATAGGCTTGGAAATAACAACTCTTCTTTTCAGCACGCAAATGGGAAACAGTACCACACCCCAAGATTTTAAGAGCGAGATAGATGTATAATCCAACCAAATGGATCAGGTGACTCTCAGACATTAGCAAATGCCCCACTACTGTTATCCAGACATCAGACTATCAAAGTCTTGGGACCATAAGATGGCAGACATAGCAGTTCATATGGGGCATCTTCCACCTCCTTCCAAAGCACCCATCCATGCTTCAACGTAAGCTCAAAATGTTTTGAGAGAGATTAAAGTTGTAGGAGAATTATTCCCACCATAAAATACTTGAGTTGCCAGGCTCTTTCTTATTCTGCTTGAAATGCTGAAAGGTTTTGAATGTTTTAAGCAGAGCTGGGCACTAAACTTTCCTCCCCCCACATCCCAGACACACTGCCTAGATACTGGGCTGGTATCTGTTAATCAATAACTTTTGAACATAAGCTTCTCCAACCCCTTCAATCTCTTCTTGGACTTTTCAAACACAGGCAGAGAAATGTCTAGAAGGCACAGACAGCTGCTCATTGTCTGTGCCCATGTGGGACGAGGACTGTCCTGGGAACATGCAGTACTTAAGATGCAAAGACTCTGGGGACTTGGGGTATTCAGTAGGAGACTTCTGGCTGGCACACTGATTCAGCCATAGAGTGGCACTTAAAAAATACTGATTGTTGAAATACTTGGAGGAATCTCCTCTCAGCCTCTTTGTGCTCAGATTTGCAAGGAATAATACAGAGAATAGCACTTTCCTGCCTTGCAGTGTGGTTTGCAAGGACAAAGAAACCTACGCAGCTCAATTCTGTGTTACACTACCAAAGATTGATTTGAAGAGTCAATCACTCCAAACCTATTTTTCACCCAAAGCATCCGCTCTCAAAAGAAAAAATGAGCTACATACATTTTACATCAGCTTGTGCACGAAGAAAGACAGGGTTAGTGGATGGAGACACTTCACACTGAAGCATACAAATGGGCTCTCCGTGGGAGTGAGGGAGATGAAAATAACTCTCAGAGCTAAGGAATGACCCCAGGCCAGTCCAGCACAGGAAACGTCATCCAGTCTGCAAAAGCAGCACCAGCATCTTCAAAAAGTGAAAGAGTCCTTTTACCAGCAGAAGCTAAAAGTGTATTCCCTGAATAACTCAAAGGTAAATGCATTTTGGAGGGGAAAATGGGGTGACTGAAGGGAACCTCTGGAGGGCTGCAAGTCATCAGGCGTAATAGCTGGGATTCTCTTCTAGGACCTCTCTGCATAAAGAGAGTCTGAGATGTAGGGCATGTGGGAGGACACAATCTCTCATGAGGAAACTCTAAAGGAACTCCCCTGAGTATATGGAGAGATACTTTGTACATCAATGAATTCATATCAAGTGCAGTTTTCTTTCATTCCTTCTCCTGTAATTTGCAACTTGGATCTAGTTTGTAATTTCGGGCTTTTTTTGGCACGTTTTATCTTCTTTTATTTCCAGTTTCACCTTCCCCAGTCTGAGTTTAAGAGAATTTTCTGATGCCTGACTAGCATCAAGACAGGATGTAAAAATGCCTAAACCCAGGTATTAGTGCAAAAGCTGCACACCTCTCCTGCACATTTCTCCCAAGTGTGAAAGTAATATAGCTGTGTAGTGACAGGAGAGGAGGAACTGCCTGCCAGTGGTCAGAGACTGATGGGAAAGCCCTCTGGTATGGGGTAAGGCAATCAGAGCATATCTGAATCCCAGGGAACCATTTGCAACAGTACACAATGTTATTGAAAGATAAAGCCATTGGGCTTGCACAGTTGTGCCTTATAGAATCAATTTGCAGCTTACAAGCCTCAGCATTGTGGTTTCTGTCCTGCCGTGTGAGAATTTGTTTCTATCAAGTTTGCTACAAATTTTTAGCAGGAGTCCTAACTTGTCTCACCACGGTGTCAGTCACAAACAAGTTACTAGGGAGCAGCAAGCTACTGCATGTCAAATAACCCAGTGTGCTTAGCCTCCTTCCATCCAGCTACTTTGAATGCTCCTGAACTTGCTAAGATACATTTGGCCAGTCATGCCTTAACTTGTAAGTATCCTCAAGACTTTGTTGCAGCACTTCAGTCCCCAAAAAAGCTCATCCAGCTTTAATGTTGAGCCTAAACGTCAAGAATTATCCCTACGCTCTTTCTGCTCCCAAATTATATTTGACACATGATGTTACGATTTTCAAGCTAAGTTGTTTCCTTTTGGCATTCACAAGTAGTCTTAAAGCTTCACAGTTAAATCTGTCATGGCATGATCACATCCTAACAGAATCATCAGACTCAGAACCATCCTCTCCCAGTGGTAACTGAGTAGTATTCCTATAGCAGGGCAACAGATTATTTAGAGGGAAACACAGAATTAAAGTATTTTTTGCTCATTTAAGTACATCTCACCAGAGGGAAATGAAAAGCAGACTTCTATGGCTGCACAGTCAAGTGTTTGAAAGAAGAGTGGTGATAGCCTAATCTATGTAAGTTGTTTTGTCCTCTAAATTATTCATAAAAACTCCATTTCATCTTCATATTCTTCTCTACTTACGTAACACAACCAGATTCTTGAATGAAATGGTATCATGCACAAGGACCAGGTAACAACTGTATAGACTGAGTAGGGGAAGCAAGTTATGAGCATGCATACAAGTTAATACATATGAAAATCTTTATGAATTTTAAGCACTGGGGAAGTTCCACCAGTCATATGCATACAGGCAAAAAGGGCAAAATCCATAATCCTTCATGTACAGAAGAACTGACATGTCCTCTTTCATTTGTAAGAAGCTAGTTTTGTAGTAATTAGTGAGCTCTAATCAGTAGGCTCAAATATACCAGTAACCTACTGCACAAATTTTGTGTCAACACATTAGGATTATTATTGCATTCGCACGAACATTGTCTCAGAGTTTTGATGGTTTTAATTGAGACATGCTTTCTCTGATTATATTTTAACAAGATTTATGAATAAATACCACAGCAAGAAGTCTGCAACATCTGGATGAGTCTCGCTCAGAATCATTATGACAGCATTTATTTTATCAGAGTCACTGGAAAATACTCTTATCTCTGGTTACATGACAAGCAGCAAGAATTCAATCTGTGTATCTGGTGTGCAGGCTGATTGCTATTCCTTTAATAGCCGGCATTGTTACCAGTTGTGCAGCTTGA
Source organism: Falcunculus frontatus (assembly GCA_013398115.1). NCBI lineage: Eukaryota > Metazoa > Chordata > Aves > Passeriformes > Falcunculus > Falcunculus frontatus. The sequence goes on from VZRV01003485.1 coordinate 463,882, forward strand.
ACTGTTTCAAAGCCTTTTTCCTTCATAATGGAACAAAAAAAGCTTCCCACCCCCATCTCCCCCAAATTTAACCACTTCTCTTCCTTTCAGGGAAGATGCATGCTTCTAGGGAAGCTAAATCCCAGCATTCTCTTTTAGAGACTGACCTTTATAGAGATGCCGTCAGTCCTAGATCCAGTGACATGTAAATGTAATGGGCAAAGGTGTCATGGAAGTAGTAATCACAGTCAGAGAAATTAAAAATAGAGGGACATTAAGTCAGCCACCCAGTAAACCTCTTTGCAGTGAATGACCAGGAGCAAAGTTACAGGAGAAATGGTTACCAAACCTAAGAACACCCTACCACCTGATGTCCAAGATGAGTGCAAAGCAACTTCATATTTTTATAATATTAAAAACAAAATTAAAAATGAAGTGAGTACACTCACCATTCTCTTCCTGTGATACTTTGAGGGATTTCATTTTTGTTTGCAAATCTCAAAATCCACTCTAATGAATGAGAAACTGCTGCTTGCCGGTTGATGGAAGGTCAGTGACCCCTTCTCTTGACTGGTGAATTTTGCTGGTGAGGAACAACACAAAAAAGCATGCATTAGGACTTTCTTTTGTACACTCAGGCTCTGCAGCACCTTAGTATAATGCTTTCAGATTATTGACTCCATATCATCACACAACCAGAAGAAAGAGATATCTTCCTACAGTTATTGCTACTGAGAACATATCAAGTCTTCACAGCAAAATGAATTATCAGTGTTTAGGCATTCAGACCAACAAATCAACTATCTAGTGAAGCTCTTTGTTAAGAGACCCTCGGGGTGGGGGAAGGGGGGAAGCAAACAAGAGCACTTATTGTGTTCTTGTTTCCACCAATTGTATGAGTTTATGTTATCATTATAAAAAATATGCCAGGCATATTTAGTGGCAATATCTTTATTAATTATTGTTCGGGGAGCTCACTTAATTCTGAATGAACAGATGTTGCTCCATTAAAGTAAACCACAGCATCTCTTTTGAGGGAATAAATGATGTTTACCTGAGACAGTGGTTTCATGAGAACATTTATGCCTTTATTACTTTACTGGTAGAAAAATAAGCCTTATAACAATGGAATTTAACTAAGAAATATTATTGTAAAATAAAAGGTAGAGTTAATCTTCTGTACATGTTTCTTGAGTGAAGCTGAAGACCAAGAACTTTATTATGGAGTTTTCATGACAGTAATACAGATTTTTCAGCATTTAATTAGACACATGTACTTTTTTGGGTTTTTTTTTGCCAAGAAGAGAGGGTCTATTGTTTAATTTTGCCCCATATGTACATATTTCACATATGTATTACAGTCAAGAATTCTTACAGCCCATCTTGATCATGCTTTAGGAAACAGCACAGTGTAAAGCATTTGTGTGTAAATCACATTTAAAACGTGTAAATTGAAAGCTAACAGTCAAATGTTCATTGGAAAAGTTTGCAGAACAAAACCACAGACTGACACATTCATTGGCACGAGGTGTTACCACATGCTGCATGTGGGGACCTGGGCAAAGCTGCTGTCAAATCCACAAACTAAGCCAAATCTTGCAAGAATCTGCATCATTTTGGTGATAGTCATCGACTGGCACATTTCCCTCTGCACTATCAGGGGAGTTGAGCATCCTGCTCAAGTAACCATGCTACCTCCAACCCTGGGGTAACCTCCACAACCATGGCAGGCAGATGGGAATGACCATTCATTACAAATCCCACCTCTGGACAACAGGAACTTCACCATCTCCCAGATCAGACTGTCAAGAAGTCTCAGCAAAGGCCTGCAGTCCCCAAATGGCAAACAGCTGATCTGGGCTGGCAGAAGGTGTCCCAGTCCATGGCAGGGGGTTGAAACTAGATGATCTATAGGTTCCCTTCCAACCCAAACAATTCTATGATTCTGTGTTGCTATGATGCTACGATTCCACGACTCTATGATTCCACAATTCCACGATTCTACTTGCAGTGAACAACTGGTTCTCCAAATGCAGCACAAGTAACTTCTGAAATGCAGCCATGCACTTATTTTTTCCCTAAGCCCGTGATTTATTTATTCCACATCCACCTTGGACCGCTATCTGAATTGCCGGGAGCTATAAACCACCACAGATGTGATCCTTGTTCATGTTAGTAAGGACAGTACAAGACCACCAAGTCGAACAGGGATTTGGATTACTGAAACTGGGCAGAGAACATGCAGAAAACACAAGGATGGGAACTTCAACTATGTGTCCAAAGCCACACTCAGGAAAATGCCTGTTGGTGCTGCACCACTTCTTCAAGGCAGCTCCTATGCACCCGACTGAAGACCAAGCAACAGATTTCTGTTAACTCCCACACCACTTCTCTCCCCTGTATGTGTCAGCTCTCCAGCCTCTGAGGCCCAAAACTGTCTACTTAGAAAAAACATGGCTTCAAGGGTGCTTTGTTTTAGAGCTTCAGAAGTAGGTTTAGCCAAACAGCTTGGAGCTCCAGTGCAGTTTTGCTGGGCATACATACTTTGAGGAAGTGGAAAGCACCAGTAATGCAGCACAGCCAGAGCCATGTGGTGCTGCATAGAGGACAGCAGGACACATGGACAAGGAGGGAGATCTTTGGGGGGAGGCACAGGGCATGAAATCAGTCAAAACATTGAAAAAAATTAAGAAAATTAAACCTCTGCTTCCAAGTTAGCCTGGGCTGATCTAATCACTTGCTGCCACATTCCTGATTTTTTTTGTCCATCACAAACTGTGGCCCTGCACTCTCTCTATGCCAGCACTGGCCTTCCTCCTGCACTGAGCCATTTCAGCTTGCTAAGGTGGCAGATAGCAAGTCACCACATCAGCTAAGAAGTTATTGTGTGCTCAGCTCTGGTCTTCCCATCAGCCAGCCTGCCTTCTGATCAGCACAGGCGGCTCCACAGCCATCCCTCAGACCCTGTGAAAAGATTCCCAGGCTAAACTCCCAGGGCTCTTCTAATACAATCATCCTCCTTTAACCTGAAATAAAATTGTATTTTCTCCTGATTTCTCAGAATAAGAGGATAACAAAAGTCCCTTTTGAAATCTGGTTACTCAGATTTTACATGGTTGGATCACTGGACAAATTGCTGTGCTAGAAACCTCTTTCCTTAAATCCCTCTAGAAACAAGCCAGCAGCCTAGATTGGATAGATAGTTTATTCCATGAAAGGCCATCAGTCAATCACTCACAGCATACATAGCCCTCTCCAAATTCCTCAGAATTAAAAGTTCCCCTCTTTAATACTTCAGGGAACCTCCTTCATCCTTTAACCCCTCTGAAACACATCAGAAAGCATGCTGGATTTCATATACTGTTGGCATTTTTACTGAAGATATTCCACTTCCCTTCACACACTGAACAGATCCTTCTTTCTCTCTTCCATATAAGCATTTAGTTCACATAGGAAGAACAACTGACTCGAATATCAATTTTCTCTTCTTGTTGATTTTTTTGCTTAAAAGAGGAGGCAACAACATGCAAAAGCTCTCTTATGGGCAAATACTTTAGATGCTGCTAGATTAAGATCTGTGTTAAGAGTTCTCAAGAGGCTTCCTACCCAAGGCTTCTCTTGAGAGGGGCTTTATCTCTCCCTGACATGGTTTGTGGAGTAAAGAGGAATGTTTCTAGATCAGAGTCTAACCAGAAAAATGTGAGCCTGAAAGCAGGTATTCAAGTTACTGGCTGGGACCATCAGGGAAAAAATGAAATATCTCCGTGCCTCCTTCTTCAGCACCCCAGTAATGAGAAACAAAATGATGACAGAAAACTGCACAAGCCAAATGCTCAAGCATTGCAATGTAAGTACACTTGACAGCAAAATTAATGCATCAAATCCAATGTTGTGCTGGTGGCTCCTTTTTACTGCGTTTTGGGTTGTATAATACAGTTTGGATGCCTTGGGCCTGAGCTGCAGATGAGCAGTCGGCTGTAAAGTTGGTTGTGCTAGCCTTGACTCAGCTTTCTCTAATTTGTCTTGATATGAGTTTAGGACTCTGATGAGTACACAAGCAAAACTTGATCATTCTCACATTAATTAACACCTGCAACATTTGACTGCAAAATTGCTTTAGACATGCCCAACACCTAATCCCATAGAAATGGGAGAGCCGTTAAAGCATGGATTGCTCCAGTAGTTTAAAATCACTGTGCAAAGTAATTAAAAACATAATTGTGCTTCCAATTGTTAAGACACTTCATTACTTCCTCAGTGCTCTGTTACTTTCTTGCTACCAAGTCGCAGACGTGTTAAGCTGCCAGTGCTTCTTAAAGCCCACAGAGGAAATTCAGTTTCAAAACAAAATATGCCCATAATGACTGCAAATACTTAATTACAAAGTACCGGGCAATCTTCATGTTCTTTCCCTCCAACTTGCCTTATCCAATGGATTAATTCCTATTTCTCTATTCCCCTGCAGAACTTCCGCAGTGTTTTCCTTTTAGAAGCAAGCATCCAGTGTGGAATGAAAGAAATGTCTGCAGCCAGATATATTATGGTTGTCAAAGTAATTTGTAGAATGAATATTTTGAAGGCTAGATATCAAGGTGGATTGAATTTTATGGTTGATTTTCCAACTCTAGATATCTGGCCACATACAAATACTGACTTCACGCTGGTACAAAAGATACAGCAGTGCATCTACAAGAGATAACATTAGTTGTATCTTGAACCATTTGTAGTCTGAAGATTTGAGGGGCCTAATATTATGGACAGACTTCTTTACAGGTAAATAGCCATTTTGAAGCAGAGAGAGCCCATCAGTGTGACATACATACTAAACCCACTCAGCTGGCTATTTCAACAATACTTCTTTTAAAAGCTGAATTAAGATAGGTTCACTACTTGCAGACATCTGCAACTTTAAATTTCAGAAGGGAGTTCACAGCTGATGGACGATTTGTACTTCTAATTGAAAGCAAGGGTAGGGAAAAAGGGAAGAATCAAGCCAACACGTATTTTGGCGACTCCATTCCCATAAAATGGCTACACAGAAACTGACCTAGTACAAAACTCCAGTGAATAACATTGCACTTGCTCTACTACTCAGCACCAGCTGGATCTGTTCTGAGCCAAGGCAAAAAAAGAAGTAATGTTTTGTGACAGAAAGAAAATCCCATTACGAGGAAGTCAAAAGTGAAATGTGCCATTGGTTTCATGCAAAGTGACACTGCCAAGAGATTTGGTGAACTATTATTTAAGTTGTCCTGGAAGCTTCTCCATGCAATAGCAATATCTCTGATTAAAGGCAGTGTTATGTTAAGAGGCATTTAATAGTCTTATCCTGACCCTGTGTAATAGTTCTGAAAAGACCGCATCAAAAGTTTGCAGTTGTCGAGGAAATGGTTGCTTGTATGGGTTTCATTTTTACACTTAACCCCCAGGGTAAGAGCTGTGTCTATTTTGGATCAGATCTCTCACTGAAATCCACTGTGCCATAGAAATGAAGTTTTTCTCTGCAGCTATCACTGAAATCATTCATCAAAGCCCACAAATTGTCAGAATGGGTAGAAGAAGCTCCTGCGGTGAAATAATTTTAGGAGTCTTGTCGGGTGTGTTTCCCTATGCATCCAGATAGGCAATCATTAAAAACACAAGGCTAGAAAATACACATTTCTATTGTGAAAGAACTTCTATTATGGACAAAAAGGTGTATTTCAAGGGAATGGAACATGCCATGTGAGTAGCCCTGAAGTAATTTCAAAGGTGTGTAGATGTGGAAAGACCTGCCTTCCAGACAGATCACTCTGAGTAACACAGTGAGCTCTATGATAATTCCAGCCCTGTCTGCAGGAGCCTATGGAAATCATACCCTTGTAGCTTCATAATAGACACATGGGATGCAACACAGGTATAACTAATTTTTCTTCTGGCTTTTTCTTTTTTCCAACATCCAACACGGGTTCTACATATTAAAAGTTTATTATGCAGCTTACTAGGGACTATTCACTACGTGCAGTGTTTTGAGGGAGACCCTTACAGGAGGGATGAACACCTCACAGTTCATCTCAAAGGAATGCTTTGCTTGCAAGGGTGATACAAGGACAACTTAAAGACTGGTTATAAACTATTTCAGAACAAGCCATGAGCACTTCAGACAACCAAGCTGTCATGTGTCTTCAGAGAAGAGGTCATCATGAAGACACAGCTCTTAACATGTAAAAGTCACTATTTTGCAGTTTGTCGTACTTAATAGCATCAACCAATTGACTCCTTCTGAAAGGAGATGAGAAGACAAAAAAGCAGGACTTCATGAGATAGACACAAGGCAGGCTGGGAGAGACAGGACAGTCTATCATGGTTTCTACCACATATGTTCACTTACAAAACTCAGCTGGTGGAGCTAAAAAGTGACAATAAAGAAGACGAATGGCTACACACTTCTCAGCAAAACGCAAATGTCTAAACCCTTCAAGTTTTATTTCCCAATAGAGTGAACGCATGCTCAATAGAATTAGGCTGAAGTGCTACAAAAGTGTGAGAAAGCTACAGGCAGAGCTTTCACTGGCAATATCAGACAGTGAATACTGAACAACATTCCAGCAAGGTCTGGGGTTCCTACTAAACCTTGAGATGTTAAGACGTCTGAAAAAGTTATGCCTCTGCAAATTCAATCACCTGTGAACTGTGACATTAAATCAAAAGATGCAACAAAGCTTAGCAAGAGCCTGTTAATAAACTTTAAGGTAATACAAAAGGATTCCTTATCAATGAGTAAAGTTTTGATAGTAAATAATTTATCTATCTCAAAGTATTTCATGAATGTAAAATAACCATATTTGTTTTGATAAGAATGTATAAGCCAATATTCCACTTGGTGATCCTAACAGCAACAGCTCTCCCTAACCAGACAGATGGCAGAGATTTCGCTGAACATTTTCCTATCCAGAGCTCTTTGCATAGAAAGAAGGTGCTGCCCTCTCAGTAGCTATCAGGTGACTTATTTTAACGTTTTCTTCCTCTTCCTCAGATCCACAAGACCTTTATTTCATTATACAAAGTGACAATTAAAGATTACTAGATTTCCTAAACAACTACAATAGCCATCTTTAGAAATTCCAGTCAATTTTGAAAGACTCTAACCTTTGAAAGGCTGCATTCTCCAAGTGTTAAAGACAAAGAGTAAAGACCGTGGCTAACCTTGCAAGATGAAAGAAGAGCAGGAATAAAAAAAAGGAGGTTAGCATCTCTGGAATACTCTATGCCAGACCTCTTTATTTCCAGTCAAGTTTTTCAATCAATCAGCTACGCTCCCAGAAAAATGTAATGTCTTTCCTTAGACATTAAGCTACAAAAGAAAAATGCAGGCATAAAATCATATATACTTCCAGCAAGCACCTTCTGCACTACACTGATATCTGGCCTGCTGCCCTGCCTATTAACATCTCAATTTCGCAGTGCTGCAGAACAAATGGGGAAGAACAAAGCATGAAAACTCGTTTTTACATCTTGATTTTCATTCTTCTTTGGGGACATGGAAGCAAGCAGACATTAATTTCTTGGTTCAATATTTTTAGAACATTGCTGTAGGAGAAAAGACCTGGGCGTGGGCAGAAAGGAGAATATTTAAGTTAAACAAAGAAATAGGGAAAAAAGATCTGAAGGTTCCCTGCTAGAAGGACAGTGCAGTAAAAGACATTTCAAAGAATAACAGCACGCTCATTGATAAAAGTCACTGGACAAAGGACAGCAGGGATCTCTGACAGCTTCTTTCAGGGAATTACTATGCCAGCCAAACTTGTCTGAACACCTCAGCTGACAAAGCCTGTGTATACCATGGAAGAGTAGGGATAGAGGTGAGGATCATGGCTCCAGAAAATTGCCCAGGGCAATAGTTTTCCAGACTCAGGAGAAAAAGGATAAAAAAAAAAAAAAAAGAAAAGAAAATCAATTATTTCCCTTTATTCCATTTACCTCCACTGACAGAGTTTAGAATTACCAAGTATGATCTCTGAGTGAACAGTGGGTGAGATTTGAAGGGTTTCCTTGTGGCAGATCCAGTCCATTTTAAGTTGGATAGATTTTTCCTCACACCTATGTGAGCTAAGAAGCATTGGGAAGGCCAGTCTTGTTTTCACAGAGTATCTATAACAGGTTTGACGTGCTTGGTGGAAAGAAGGAATAGTTCATCCTGTGTTAGAAAGTAGACTGGTCTAGGTGACCTTTTGATAATGCTGTCAGCCTGTCATTCCAAATACATTTTGGGTCAGAAATCACGACCTGGGTCAAGGATATGCTGACAAACATCTTCAGGTTGAAACCAAAATTCAGCCTCCAACCTCAACCAGCACTGGAGCCAAGACCCATAAAAAGCAGGCATTTTATGATGTGGCTGTCCCTACAGTAGAAGAAAGGACATGCAAGCCTTGCCAGCTGACTCATCACATGGACAAGGACTTGCTGTTCATCAGGCATGGATTGCAAACGAAGATTCAGTGGTTAAAGGCTAAACTACTTCCTAATCTAGTCAGGCACTCCGTTCCTCTGCCTACATCAGTATTGATGATGATGTTTTCTTACAGTAGGATTCCCCACCCCTCACTAAAATAGGATTCTTTTCTAAATACTCCTTCTTTGTGTCTTGTCTGCAAATTCACCGATGCTGAATCATTTCCGTCTAAGGACCTCATAAATAAAATATGAAGATTATAAGTCCAGGAGTCTTTGATGCATTTTCAAGCATTAGGAGCTCAATCAGTTCTGTGCAGTTATCCCTTTGAAGTTTCAACTGGGCATTTTCTTCCTCAAAAAAGAAAAGCTTCTGTCCTTTTGAAGGATGACCATCTTAAAGATACACTATTTATTTTGGCTTTATTCTCGATAATTGTATAAAAGTCAGATGACAGCACAAGGATCAGAAAAGAAAATAGTAACCATTAAAAAGGATTACCTTTGGGGTAAACGTGGATTCAGGAACCTACAAGGACCTTTTGACTTATCCCATTTCCATACCTATCAACATCAATGCAATTATTTCAATATCAACCTGGAATAACACAAGGCAGACCTTGAGCTAGATTGTTCACAGAAATGCAGAGCAACAATGATTCCAAGGAATGGCTCTACCTCTTAACTTGTGGCAAGTTAAGTGACTGAGGAGCAGTGAGTAATTTCAGAAAGACACACTAAAGGCAAAAACCCCTAAATTTTACATGTCCCTGCTTACATAGAAATATTGCCCTTTGTATGTACTAATGTTCATAATGTGTTATGCTGCTTCTTGGTTTTGTCAGGTTCTAGGAATGAGATGTGATTGTTCAGAGCCTGAGCAGCTCCCACAGCTTAAACACCAGTCTCCTTGAAGAAGTGCATTAGTGCCTTGCAGTGACATACATCATAAGGTACTGTGGAACTCAGAGAATACTTTATCCAAAGCACTCCCATGCAGTCATCCTAAGCCCAGAAATAAAATCAATTTGCTTTAATTCTCTTTCTACAGACTTCATTGTCTGCCAGTTTTTCTTAAGGAATGCTTCCAGAAAGAGACACTGTCTTTTATTCTCTGCACTAATTGCTTTTTTCAAACCATATCATAAAGAAGTGACTTGTGCAATTTCTATAGGTATGGTCTTTTGCAACAATGACACGACTCAAGTATGCCCAACCTAACATTATAATAGCCTGCAGTAGGTTGCACTTTATATTCAGCTCCACACAGCTACAAAATTAGTCAAAGAAAAAGACTAATCTGTGTTGGACTCTGTGAGGCTTCAGTATCAGCATCACTGGTAGACAAATCAGGTATTTTTCTGTCTGCAATATCTGAACACTCATTGTTTTGCCCACAGGTGGATTCGTGGAAGCAGCAGTAGAAAACCCGAACTTGAGCATCCACATATCTCCAGAATACCATAACTCTGCTTATGGAAATGGCCAGAAACTCATACAGAGACATCTACCCTGATTCCAACACATAGTTCTGCTATCACCCACCCACATGGGGGAATTTGGGGTCTTACCTTCTAATAATCTCCACAATTAAGATGGTTTTGTAAAGCTGCAGTGAAGTAAAAATGCTCCTAATCACATATGCAGAACACCACTGACCAGGCACCTCATGGAAAGTCAGCCTCTCGCTGCCCCAATCCCACCTGGACCATAGAGTGCCCGGCTGAAACAGTCCAGAAGATGACCCCAACAACACTCTCCAGATCCAGCAGGAAAGTGATCTCACACCATCACCACCTTCTGCTGGGTACCTGCACCTGCATCTTCTGTTGCAGACTCAGGTGCTCAGACCTAAAGCCAACACTGTACATTATTGAACTTCACTACTTCTTCAGACAAATGGAAATTGAAAATAAAGCAAGCCTTTGAGTACACTGAAGAAACCCAGGCTTATTTAATATTAGAATATTAAAAATCAGGCTCTTTACTCTCCCTGGCAAGAGACAGTTTTATTGCAGCTTAAAAAAGGCAGTCACACCATTTGCAAGAAGCTGTAGGTGTGAAAACCATGAGGGAGATCATCAGCTCTGCAGTGAACTAATACACTCAAATAAATAGTTTGATTAGAAATGAGTATGTTGCATTCTTGACCTAGTTTTGCTTCCTTAGTGGCTATGGGTGCCAAATTACACTGTGCAAATGGCACACAATTTATTCTCTTACATGTGACTGAAGCAAGGTTTAGAAATTACTTTTGGTGGAAGATGTCTAACAGTTCTCATTTTTTGTACTTTTTATCAGTAGTTAAAAATGAATGAAGATTACTTTAACTACATGATATTAGACAAAGAATAAGTAAAACTGAGGACTGCTGAAAGATTATTTTGATACATTTTAACCATTTAAATAGTATAGATATGCTGGTAATGTGCATTTTACAACACTTTTCTTAACTCCTTAGATAGGAATACATAAGTACAAAAATTCTCTTCAGGCATAAACGCACTTAAAGTGGTTATTACAGCTTTTAAAGAATTGCAGTTATTTTACATGCACTTAGCTGAAAATAGTATTCAAAACATTGTCAGACTCCTGTTGCTGTGGCAACACATTGTTCATGGTTTGCCTGTCTGAGGCAACAAGAAGTCTCAAATGCTGAACTAAATATATTTAAGTCCAGCACTTAGATTTGGCCACCATGTCCCAGCTGAAAGCTAGTTTATTTAATCTCTGCTCAGAGGTGTCCTCTCACTAAGAGCCAAAACTATCACTTAACACACTGAGAGCAAAAGTCTTTCTAGATGTTAAGAAGGATTGTTTTACATGGTGCGGAGCAGCACTGCAGACAATAACAAAGAGGGTTTTGCTTTCACCTGCCACTGCTGGATGGGGTAGAAGTCAGCAAGAGGTATTGCTCCCTAGAGCTAAAGCCACTCCGCTTGTGGAAGATAGATCAGGAACTTCATTCCCATTTCAGCTGTACCAAATCACTCCACTGACCTCTGTTTAATTCCGAGCAAGTGATATTTGGACACTCTTTCCACTTTGCAGCACAACACCCAACACCTCCATGCCAGATATGCTCCTCCAGGGGATGCTTTCCTTACTCCCACGACAGAGCTGCTGGGCCATGGGGTGCAAAAGCAGCAACAGGTGTCTCCTTCAAAGCAGGGCAGCTCGACGTGCCTGGTACCAGCACTGCATAAACAGTGCCAGAGATGGGGAAGAAGCAGAACACTGCTCAAAGCTCCATCACATGTCATCTTAAAATCAATCCTAAAACACAACATTAAGCTCAGAATGTACACAGCATTTCTGAGCAACAAAGGAATATGGCCTGACCATCACCACTGCCCTCACTTTCCTTAGTAAATTTTAGTATTTGGCTGTTTGTAATCCGTCTGTCAACAGTTTCACACAAGAAAAACACTAGGTAAATTTACAATTAATTAATTCACACGTTTTCAGGAAATTCTCCACAGTCCTTGGGAGCACACACTTTCCATACTCACTCTCTTCTGCATAATTCTCTTCTGGGTGGCTGGATAACAAAATTGTATGCAGCAAGTTACCTGTATCCAGGAGACATGAAAAAGCTGAGTTTTGTTTTGCTCTGACACTGTCCTTAAGGGACGCATGCTTATGACCTCCGATTACTGTGTTCTGTGCTCCAAGTGAGAATATTTAGTTTAATTTGCTTGCATTTTAATTTCAGCTATAACAATAGGCAACTGCCCTACTTTGGGCCTGAACTTCCTAAAATACAAAAATCTAGACCTGTCAGCTAATCAGACATCATTTCCCCATGTCTAAACAGAAGGGAAATATTCCCCCTATGAATCACCTGCGGTGACTTTGATTTATCTTTCATTAGCTGCAAAATGACTACCTAATACCTAGCTACCAGCATAGATGGCAAACGAGGCTCCCAGGAAAGTGTTTATTTAGTTCACACATGACTTCACAAGGCAGAAAGTTACTATGGTTGGAAGAATGTCAAAGAAACACATCATTAAAGCCAAATTTCCAATATAATTCGTTCACCAGAGGGAAGTAAAAACACTCCTCTCAATTTCACATCCTTTTATTCCTTCAAAACCATCTGCATATACCAATGATAGGGAATAAAAGGAAAGTCCGCTGAGAATAGGAAAGTGATGATCTTCCTGCAGGTCTTGTAGGGGCATTTAACAATTGCAACAAAACAAATTCTGATGATCACAACCTGATCCCAAGCCATGCTAACTGACCCCACTGCATTCAGTGGGCCTGGCCTGAGATCCCATTAGCTGTCCCTAAAACGGGCTGCCAGTCCTTTCATAGTACACTACTGCCTTTGCCTAAGTAGGCAGTAGGGTGCAGAGAAATCTCAGCAGCAAAAAACCCCCAAGGAGTGACCAATGTACCGTAAAACCTCGCTCAAAGAAAACCTTCCTGAAACATGCAAACCACACTTTAAAGAAAGTGACAAGAATTCATGGGGGAAAAGTACATGCCCAAAACATTTTCAGTATATTGTGTGCTACCTAATTTCCTGCACCTTGCTGATACTGGCAATGATTTCCTGTTACTGGTTAAAACTGAAGGACATGAAGCTTTTCTTGAGTGGAAGATTACTGCTAAATCTCTATCATAGAAAGCCCAAAACTATGAGGGAAAATGCTTTTATGAGATGGACCAAAAGCTTCCAGAAAGTGATCCATTTGGGTGGGCACGTCCATGTGACAAAGGAGAGTTGGAATGAATCCAAAGAAGCCCAGAAACGCTCCAAATAAAACCAACCAAAAAAAGAAAGGCTTGAGTAAATGCTAGTGTGAAATTTTTTTTAGGTTGACTATGTCTGTGGAAAAGAATACAGAAGTCTTGGACCTTTGACATTCCCACCAGTTGATTCTGGAAAGAGGAAATCTTGAGGAACCCAACATCACATCTCGAGCCCATTTTACAAAGGGATTTTCAGGACAGTCTGGCTTCATGGATACTGGGGAACTTCAAAGGCAAAAAACCTCACCATGTTCTTGCAGTGGTGGTACTTAGCATCAATGACAGCAGTAGTCCCACCCTGAGCTATGGGACAGGGATTTCTCTAACCCTGGAAACTGCAGCTATTTTTGCAGTTTGGAAACACACAAATAACATTTCAAACCACACACCTCAAGGATTAAATTCTCTTGGGCCATAAATAGCAACCTCACTTCTTTTCCTCTCTTTGCCTCATAGCAAGCCATGTTACTCCTCTCAGGACAGTATCAGTGATGTTCTGCATTCAGCTGCACTTCCCACTCTGCCTTCCTGCTGGAGAGCCAGCCTTGCCACTGCTGTGTTTGCTGGCATCCATTCACTCTCCTATTCTAAAAGCACTTCCTGACTTCACTTCAGCTCTAGGAGAAATGCAAAAGAATTTTGTGTTCAAATGCTATCCAAATATTTATATTTTGCTTATGTAGTTTAGTTAATGTGAAATCACTACCAGCTCTTCTTTTCTTTTCAAATAATGAAGTAATCCAGAATAGATTTTCTATAAAGCTTAGCTCTCATTTCCATGCCTCTGAAAAGCTGCCTTTTTAAAATGGTGTTGTTTACAGCAATCATTGGAAGCTGCACACTTTTCAGAATCCAATCTTCAGTTCCACTGAATGTTTCAATATTACTACAGCTCATGTGCCCATGGAGTAATACCACTTTTCTCCAGTGAACATACTATCAGCTATTTAGCTCTAGCAGGATGATCTAGCAGTCCAACATTTAAGAGCCTGAAAATATCAAAACAAGGATTCTGTATCACTCCTTCACTATTGGAATAACATAATTAAGGCAACACATTAATAAAAATATCATTTGGGGCCAGATTGGGAGGTTTTCTTCTTTTGCCATCCCTTCTCCCTTCTCTGAGAAATTTATCAGGTATCACATAGGAACAATATTACTGAAAACACGTAACAAATTTCCATTTGTGCAGTGGGATTTAGATAAGGTCAAGTGATTTACTGATTTTTAATGATTTACTGATGTATTCCCTCAAATTACAGTTTTGACAGCCAGGTTTTGACAAAAAATATCTACAAAGACTATTTCTAGAAGTCTGTATTTTTGTCATTCTTTTCAGAGATTAAAAACTCTTTTTTAAGTTGCCTTTCAAGACAGATTTAGACACACTGGACCATGTCCAGTAAAGGGCCAACGGAGATGATTGAAATATACTGAGAACACTGGGATTGCTTAGCAGGGAGATGAGACAGTTTAGAGGAGATTTTATGTGTGTGTGTACCTGACTGAAGCAGGAGGGAGGATGGTAAATAAGACAGAGCCAGACTCTTCCAAATGGAACTCAGTGACACTACAAGATGCAATGGACACAAATGGAAATATGAGAAATCTTTTTAAACATAAGAAAATGTTATTTTATTGTCAGGATGATAAAACACTGGAACAGCCTGCCCAAAGAGGTTTTGGATTCTCCAGTCCAGGAGATATCCAAACCCCAACTGGGCAAAGCTCAGAAGTCCTTTCCAGCCTTAGGTGTTTTGCAGTTGTGCTCATGAGCAATCGCAAACTACCTGCTACAATATTCTTTCGTTATTTTTTCATCCAGGAAATAAATCAACAACAGAACACAAATAAATCACTATTCTTTATGAAATCAAAGGTGCTCCCACTGCAAGAGAAACAACATTTTATCCACAGAAAGAAGTATCCAAAACTAATTTCTCACAGCCAAAACCTGAAATGTGCCTATTCTTAGAATACAAAACCAGAAAAGACAGACTATTCCATGAAAAGCTGTAAAAGAAGAGAGAAAAAAGAAAAGATTTTATACCATCCCTGGCAACAGAACTATTTCAGATTATTTGCACGTCTGCAGAGCTTTAGCTATTTGCCATTCAATTCATTCTTACCTGCCATTTCCCCAACTTACATTTTATATTTTTCTTCTCATTTCAAATGCAAGAATCCCTTCAGAAAATCCTCTTTGCAGAAACCCATAGCACTGAGACCCAAGGGACCCTGTTGCCTATGGAATATTGAATGCCAGCAGGCTGTCAGACCTCACCCACAACTTTCTTGTTCTCCATAGTACCTTCAGAGCAGTTTGCTTTGCAGGGAGAGGTAAGGCAGTGTAAGCCTCAGTAACAGCAGCTTTTCCCATTTCTGCCTATCTTGCTGCTGAGAGATTCAAAATACATATTTTAAAAAGCGATGTGCCATGTTTGTGAAAAGAAAAGTATCAGTTTATTTCAAGTAAATTAAAAAATACTTGAAACATCATACTGCTCGTTCAAGCTTTGGAATAATAACCACAGAAAATAGAGATTTCAGATATATCGGTCACTCCCTGCTAATCTGAACCTCCTTTAACTCTCACTGTAATTTCAGTTCATTTTGAAGCTGCATAGTGATTCTTACTTCCTTAAAAATGGTGTGATCCCATGAAGAACCAATTTTTCCCTAGCAATTTCTCTCAGTCAGCACTTGCACTGGGTCAGTGTTTTGACTGCCTTGCTCTTACTATATGCAATGCAAAATTATTGAGAAGTTAGATGGTCCTCCAGGTTCTATTATTTTCATATCCCATCTTTTTTACTTTATGCTTCTGGGATTTTTATATCCTTACATGGTACTGAGACAGAAATAATATTTTTGTGAAAGTGAGGACCAGTTTCTTTGCTCTCCACTCACACCTAATATTTCTTTTGCTTCAGCATTTGGGACCCTTCCAGGATCAGATTCTTAAAACCAACTGTGTTAATTGCTTAATTCCTAGAAAACTGGAAATGTTCATAATGGCATCAACTCTTCTGTAAAGCTTATGACAATAATTACTGTGTTAATTGGTGGAAGACTAGTTGGTCTTTCTGAAAGGACTTCCACTTATCTTTTGATTCACATTGGAATAAGGTGATAAAGGCTTCTATCTGCAATCTAAATCTTGTTCTCTCTTGCAAACACCAGACCACACGCATTCTGTCAGTTCACACATTGACTAATATAATTCCACACTGGCAGGTATCCCAGACAGCACTGTAAGAAAATGTCAGCTGGTCCACTGTAATTCTGCTGAGTTAATCATCAGTTCAAAATGTCACCATCCTATTTCCTTCCTCCTTGTCTTGATTTCCTTCTCATAAAGTTCCAAATGAACTTTAAAAACTATGAGGCTGACCCTCCATTGCACCAGAGTATAAGAAATAGTTTGGAAATGAGTAGTCCAGAAGTGGAGTGAGGTGCAATGAAGGTTAATGCCAATATAAAGTAACCAGCAAAAGTCCTCAGTGCTGTTCAGGTTCTCATGCCAGCCTCTGCATATACCAAGGGTAGTGGGGTAGCACTTCACCGAGTGCATGGTTTCACTTGGGTCAGGCAGTGCTACACACTTACAGGTGATATTTTATTTCCTTTTGTTTCCCCTTTACACAATTCCAACAGTTTGACATCAAATCTTCCGGATCGTTTCTAGAGTGGAAAATATTAAGTATAAATGTGCATATGCAAAAGATTTTAAAACAACAAACCCTCAGGAAAAGAAAAAAAAGGCAGACTGCACCATCGCAGCAGGTTACTTGCTTTGGTGTGTAACTGTATTCTTTTTTAAAAAAAGCCTATTTGCTTTTTTTCAGATTACAGATGCAGAGTGATACTTGTTAACACTTAAGCTTCCTTAAAAATACAGAGTGAGAGGGGTGATAAGTCTGTTTTTCAGGTGAGACAATATATTGACAGGGTAGCTTTCTGGTAAGAGCTCAAGTCTTTCCTGCTTTTCACACTCATTGAAATCGTCAGCATACTGCTCCTCTTTTAGTCCATCTGTAGTTGATCTTCATGTATGTATGCAGAAAAGTGTAAGTCTCTTGTTTCAGCATACTTACAAGTAAAAATATCCACAGAGAATAGATTTGACAGCACTGGGGGCCTTCCCATGTTTTCGTAAGAGTGGCTACACAAAATCAGGTGAAAGATCCACTCTCTCTCTAGAACAGACAATTTTTTTCCTGAGTTTTGCAGGCAACCAAGATGCTGAATTGCATCCCCATTCAGAGATGCTGCTACATGTTTTCTTTTTACTATTATTATTTATTTTATAGTCCTTTGAGAGGCATCTCTTTCATTAAATTGCCCCTGGAAGTCATGTAAAGGTTTATTATCTACAAAAACGTGAAAAGCTGCTGCCCTGTTTTCAATCTGACACTTTGTAGCTTCAGTGGTTGCCTCCAAGCTATACTTTCTCTTCCAACATGAAAATAAGCAAAGGATCCTTATTTACCACCTGTATCCCACTCAAGGTTTCACAGGCCCCCTGTCACACCCTTCTCTTACTGCCTGCTGTCCTGGCTCATATGCACCAACATGGAAGCCTGTCCATACTTTCTTTCCAAATCCCTTTTGAGATGAGGGGACCAGTCAAAATCTGAGTGCACCATGGATTTTAACGGCACATGATAAACACAGAATCATAGAACGGTTTGAGTTGGAAGGAACCTTAAAGACCATTTAGTTCCAAACCTGGCCTTGAACACTGACAGGGATGGGGCATCCACAATTACCTTTGGCAACTTGTTCCAGTCTCACCACCCTTACAGTGTTTCTTCCTAATGTCTGATCTAAACCCACCCTCACTCAGCTTAAAACCATTCCCACTTGTCCCATCACTAACGCCCTTGTGAAAAGTACCTCTCCAGCTTTCTTGCAGGCCTCCTTTAGGTACAGGAAGGGACTCTCAGTTCTCACAAGAGTCTCCTCTTTTCCAGGATGAAAAATTCCAACTCTTTCAGCCTGTCTGCAGAGGAAATAAGCTCCAGCTCCCTATCTTTGTGACCCTCCTCTGGACCAGCTCCAACAGGTACACTTTATTCCCCATTTCTCTCATCCGATAATTAATTGCTAACAGCTGAGATCCTTTTTTGGTACTATTATAAATTAATATTACAATCCCAAACATACTTCCTGTGGAGTAGCAGCCAGCCCAGAATCTATCATGCATGTAAAGTTCAAGTTATTCCCCTCTCTCAACACCCAAATATCTGTTTATCAACATTATGCTAGTAACAATTTGCATTAATTCATAATAACAGAAAGCCTAACTTTGAATAGAAGTATTTTTACAATGCCTTAGTGATTTTGGAAAGGAAAATTATGTCACTTTATTTTAAAGACTAATCCTGCTTCTAAAGGTACAATCACTTTCAGTACTCTAGCTCCTAAAATGTTAGAATTACCTATATCCTTGAGATACACAACCCCAGAGAAACAGTACTAATACAATTCTTCCTCAATACACTTGTTACACACATTTTTTTTTGTTATTTACAGAAAACATGGTTGGAAAATTTGGGTGGAGAGGACACGTGTGTGTAGGAAACGAGTCTTGCCAAATTATTTTTCCTTTACGTTTGCAAACTGGAATTAAAAGACTAATTTAATTGCATTTTAGTAAAAAACCTACATTGAAGATTTTCTATGACCTGTCCCATTTCCTGCCTTCCCTCCCTTAATGCAATGAGTTGGACGTAAAAGGCATGAGCAGTGCAGGAGCTACACAGGTACAAAGCTCTCCCCTCAACAGGAAGGCTGGCTGATGCATTCCAGGTGAGCCTGCCGCTCTGCGCTTGGGCTTGGCATCTGGCAGACACATGTTTGGAGCCCTCAGACTGAAAGGACAGTTTTCACAGGAGCAATGCTGAAGGGCTCCCTGTATAAAACATTCTTCTCTGGGGAACAGACACATGGCACTTGCTCAGGAAACAATCCTGACACCGTTCAGGGGGGCAGAGCAAGGTGGAAGCAAACAATCGATATCCATTCTCACTTAAACGGTTGTAATCCCAACTATTCCCCAGAGGAATCCCCATCTCAGTGCCAATTCCATGAGCCTTTGTGCCTTTCCAACCCCCCTCCCACCCCTAACTTACACTGCACTCAGGCAATCTATTGACCACAACGACCACACCATTCCCAGGAGGGTGAACTCTCTAGGTAGCATTTATTTAACAAATAGATCGGAAAGCCTGTAAGGGTGGGGTCTCACAATTTTGTTTCCAGCTCAGTGCTGGAGCTGAGGAAGAAGAGATCCCAAGACAGAGCTAGAGCTGCAGCCTGATTCATGGCAGTCAGCTGAGATGATCATATAGAATTACAGATTCTACTGCCTGCTTCTAGATAATACTTGGAAAAATTCCAAGGTGTACAGCTTGATATGGCCACCCACAATGAGCCCTTGCTGACATGCTTGGCCTGCTGGTAATCCACATCTGCTTCCTTGGCCAGCCCAGCTGTGAGGATGGATCCGTTCAGCCATACTTTCCCAAAGCTGACTAGCCCTGACCTGCAGCAGAACAAGCCAGCACACTTGCCAGGAGACATCCCTCTTGCCTGCCACTATGGCTTCAGAGCATGGCCACACCCCAAAATGTGTGTGCTATTTCACGTCAGCGAGTGCTGTACTGTCCTAAAACAGGAGAGGGGGTAGAACACGCCAATAGGCTGTGGCACATTTCCTCAAGAGTCCAAGAAACAGACGTATGCACAAAAAGGGGAGGAGTCTGAGCTGTTCAGGATCGAAAAAAAGCCAAAAGCTAACTCCAAAGAGTTGTAGAAAAATTTTATTATACTGAGTAGATGGCAGATAAGGTTGAAGAAATGTAAAGTGATGCACATAACAAAAAGCAATCCTAACTTCACATTCACAACAATGAGGTCTGAACAAACTATTACCTCTCAGAAAAGTGAATTCAGAATTAAAAGAGAGAGTTCTATTAAAACACTCAATGAGCGGCAGTTAAAGTGTCAGACAAAACAGAGATAACCAAATAGAGAACAAAACAGAAAATATCTGTATAAATCCAAAGTGGCCCTGACTTTTGAATACTGCTTGAAGGTTTGGCCTCTCCCCAAATCTCAAAAAATATGCTGTAGAACTAGAAAGAAAAAGGAAAGCCAGAGGTATGATATACCTTCAAAACAAGGAACAACTGGATTGCCTACAGCTTTTCAGCCCAAAATAAAAGAGGGATTATATGATATAGGTTTAAAATAAAAAATGCTATTAAAAATGAATTTGAAATACATACAGGCTTTTTTAAGATAAAGCCTAAAAAGCAT
Source organism: Falcunculus frontatus (assembly GCA_013398115.1). NCBI lineage: Eukaryota > Metazoa > Chordata > Aves > Passeriformes > Falcunculus > Falcunculus frontatus. The sequence continues at coordinate 484,387 of VZRV01003485.1, forward strand.
CAAGCCACATCAGCATGTTGTAGGGTCAAGACAAAGAAAAAGCTACAATTTCCCATGCAATGCACAGCCAAAATATAAAGGTTATTACTACATGATTATGTGAATATCAAAATTTTACTCAGGTTCAAAGAGTAGTTGAACATTTTTATAGAAGACCAATGAATTAAAAGCCATCAGATGAGAATTTCACCCTGGCTCCAAGCAGTCTCTTAGTTCCAGGCTGACAGAAACCACAGCCCAGGGAAGCACCACCACTCACCCTCCACTTGCTGCTCCTCCAGGCACATGTTGCTGCCAGACCTGTCATTTAATTTGGTTAGGTCATTTTTATGCTCTCAGGGAAACTACATTACTCAACAAAGTGAGCAAGGTTCTGCAGCTTGCATTAACAAAAAGCACAGAGTGAAGATGGACCTTACCTGAGAAAAGCCTCAGCTCTTTGTACCACCGAAGCCAACAGAATTAAGAGCAGCTTTTTTTTCAGTTATTTCTGGATGGGCCACAAAGATGTTCTTAGCCAAAAACTCCTTTTTCAGCTCCAGTTATAAATAACTTATATCAGGTAACAACCAGTTAATTGATAATCCATTAATATTCATCATTCAATAAACACTGCTACTGAGTTGACAAGTTATTTCTCCTCACTTCTTTCATAGTCTGTCTTCTAGAGTTCCATAATTACAAATTACTTAGTCCTAATTATAACAACTATTATTTGTTATTAACTGGCAAATCATTTTACAAATCAGATATTAAAGCAGCTGTAAAATAACTTGTGCATATTTTATTATTCAATTTAAGATAATAACCTGTGACATTCTGTGCCTTTGCAAATGCCATCTGGAAGAGCAAGTAAATTCTCACTACATCTGACATCAAAAAATTTATAATTTTTCCAACACTCTACCTTCATTTTTAACTATCCGCAGCAAAGTAAAATATTTCATTATCTCACTACACGCTGCAATGTGGATAAGGGGTTTGAAGTGGGAGTTTGAAATGCTGTACATAATGTCTATTACTGTAAGGTTGCCTGAAGCAAACCAAGTACGTCAAGCACTCACTGCTAGTGAGCTTTGTCTGATTTGACATGTCCACACTGTGCAATGGAAACAATTGCAGAGACCTCAGCTACTGTCTCATCCACTTCTGCTCACACCAGAGCCGGGTATTTGACTGCCACTGCCAATTCACCCCGTCTTTTCTTTCCTGTTGTCAAGAGGCTTGGACTACATGAGAATAGAAGGCAAAACCCGTTTATTCCAACTCTCTCCTGATCTGTCTTTCAGTATTAAGACAGAACACAACAACAGCTCCACAATGTAAGAGCAGGTAAGAGAAGGAGGTATGTGACACGCATCAGCTGGCTGTGCCTACATGAAGGGCACGTGTGGCCCTTGGGTACCTTGTCTTCAGGGCACACCTTTATCGGTGTCCCATGTTCCTGAATGCCTGGGCTTCTTTTGGAAGGAAAACCTTCACAGGAGTTCTTTCATGCTTCATCTTTTTCTTCAGAATACTGGCTGAAATTTGTTTAAGCTTAGTCAAAGGATGCACTGAGGAAGAGAACAGTTATTGGACCTGCAGCCAGTGCCTTGTGAAAAATCTGCTACACCCACAGTTTGAAGCCAGCTGGGTATAAGCAGACCTGTCCTCTGGGAGCTCACTGCTAACAGTGATTTGCTGCTCCTACATGCTCAAATGCCAAGTGTTATTTAGGCTTTGAACAGGAATGAAAAGAAAACAGCAAAAACTGGTTTCAGGCATGTCTCCCTCTTACCATCGGGGTTGCTGTTCCTCTGGGACAGAGCCAGGCTCCTTGCCTCTCTCAGCACTCCCCTCCAATACAGCTGCCTGCCAGGGAAAAGGGACTTTGTCCCTGGTGCTTAGGTACCTCCAGGCTCCCTTAGGTGCCTCCAGGAAGGACCTGTACATGTTCTCCTCACCCCCCCCCCCCCCCCCAAAGCCTCTGTCACCTCCTGTAACTGTGGCTACCTGCACGGCAATGGCTCCACACTCATGAGTCAGTGGAAAAGCCAAATATTCAACAACATGTACAAGGTATTAGCGTTAAGTCCAGCAGGAAAAATTGCAGAGAGAAATCTTCAAAGATCTGACTGAAGAAACACCCAGGTTAGGTTAATTTTGAGAAAAGTGGGTAAACCCAAAGGAGAATATAGCAGCTATATTTCCAGTTGCCCATAACTTTCTGAATAATACTGTTATTTATAAGCACAAATCTCCTCGGCTTTCTTGTGGCAAAAGCAATAATGATGGAAAAAGGCGTGAGAATTGGAGGTCTTTCACTCTTTATCCTCAAAGATTTTATAATTCTATGCTGAAGTTATAAACTCGGGGAAAAAAAAGTGGGGTTTGTTTTTTTTGCATTGTGGGTTTGTTTTTTTAAGAGCCTGATGGAAATGACCAAAGTTTACAGTGTGCAGTGTGACAAATCATCTTTCAGTGCAAATTATAAGAGACAGCAAGCCTTGCTTAGGGACCTGCGTGGTTACATCACATCTGAAAGATCCCAAAGGTGCAAACAAACCCTAGAGTGCACAGTCCTGTGTTAGCTGACAGCTGACATCAAGTCTGCAAGTACTTTGTTCCTCCAGAATTTCAGTTGTGCCTAAAGTTTTAATTCCAGCATCCCTAGAAGCGAAATGCCTCTTGTTCTAAGCAACCCATTCTCCAGTTCTAATTCTCAAGAGACATGACCCACAAAGCCTTCTCCAAGCCAGACTAGGCTTGCTACAAACCAAAGAGGCCAAAACTCTCTTTCAGAAAGCAGCAGATTCATATCATCCCAAAGGCTGTAGGAGATGGGTCTTTCTTCAAGGCAGTGAGAGAAAGAATCAAACCAGAAGGACAGCTCCCAGAAGTCCAATACACAAGACTGACCTAAGAAACACCTGCATGCCTGTGATGTCTGAGGCATTTGTATGGACAGCTCCTTTTCCTCCAAATTACAATTCACTTATTCTAAATTAAAGGTTACACAGTACATCCCTGAGTTATAAAATTACAGATTTTTATTACTAATGTGCACACTATTTCATTACCCAGCTTCATGTTAGACATTAAGAAGTCATTTTCAAGTCAAACTCACAAATTTTAAATAGATTTGGCTTTCACAGAAGAGAGAAAGAGGTGCATTCCCTTTTATGTCAGGACTTCTGTTAAAATGCATTCATAAGGGCTCACTAAATGCACAGTAAATATTACAAGCATGTTGCTTGAGAAGTAGATATTATATATATGAACATAAAGCACGATTTCAGGCAACATATTTCAAGCTATTTTATCTAAAATTGCATTAACCATTTAATCTCTCCTCATGAATCACATATAAGAGAAACAAAGTATAAACTATTGCTGAATTGTGATCAAAATAGAGGTCTGATTTAACACCTAATTTATTTTCTGCAAGTTTGCTTTCAGTAAACTTCCCTCAAAATGCCAATAACCAGCACAGCTTTGTACTGGGGATACAAAGACCTCTTTCCCAGGTCTGTCACTGCCATCACTACTCCAAGATGAAAGCAGGTATTGTACCTGCAGGTCAGAGCTTGTCAGGTATCAGCAGACACCTCCTCTGGGAGCTTGTCGCCAGCAACAAGCCACCATCCACACAGTCTCAAAAGCCAGATATTACTTCAGCTTCAGCAACATCTTGAGCACCAGGAGCAAGCACAGATGACCAGTGGATGCAGCGAACGGCCAGGGTACAGCTGCTGCTTTCTCCTGAGCCAGGGCAGAGCGACAAGAAGCTGTGCTGGATCCTGCTGCTGCCCCCAGGAAGGGACTAGTGCCAGGCTGTCTCAGCAGCAGCAGGAGCACAGAGTCTTCAGAGATGAAAGTCTGAAAAGATTTTTAGACTCTGTTAATTTTGAACAGTGGAAAACTCAAAGGCTGAATGGAAAATTGAAGCAAATGAGACTACAGCTCAGCTAGCTGCCCCACAGTTCTGGGTGTTGCGTGGAAAGGCTGTGATGGTCAAAACTTCTGTCAACAAATAATGTGTTTTGATCACCTACAGCACCCACTTGAAGGTTGCTATAGCAATAATGCCTTATCCCCTTTTCTCCTTCAAAGCTCTGGCAGCAGAGAACAAATAGTGTGCTGCCTGAACCAGAGTCAGAGCTAATTCTGCAAAACTGTGCAGGAATCAAAAAGCCATTTACCTGAGCTCCTCTTTTTTTTTCTATCACTGTTGAATTGCAAGTCAAACATTCACTAACTGTCCTTTCTTAGTCTCAGAAAACAAAAAAGCTATTGATTTTCAGCACTTTTTTCGTGTACTGAATTCTTGCTCCCATTAAAACGTCTCCAGAAAAGCAAAAGGTTTCCTACTGTGTTTGCATCCAATGTGAGCTTGTTTGGAAGCATTAATGAAGAGTAAGAAAAGACCAATAAATGTTGTGTGACAGGACTTGAGAAGTGTCAGCTGAAATGGTTTCTGTTTCTTCTGCCTTATCCCAGAAGATGGAGCCAAATGACAAAGTGTCTATGGCCCCGACAAGCTGCACGTAGGCACTAATGAACAAAACCCTTTCCAGTGAAGGTAAGTTTTGTCTCACTCAAGGGCTCCCATTGCCAAGGTTGGCTGGGAAGGCAGTGAGGTTTCTTGCAGGTTTTTTTTTTTTTGCATGTCACAGCTGTTTTATAGCTCTTTGAAAAGAAGGGAGGCCAACTAGATCAAGGTCAGAAGCCTACATTTTCAGAAAGCTAAATGAAAGGCAAAAAAACCCTCATCAAACTTCTCCACAGACAAAAAGAAAGCTTTATTTGTGACTGTCAGCATAACAAACCTATTTGGTAGCCTCAAAAAATAGGTTTGAGGGTCTAGCATATTATTCACCCTTGGCTTGTATGTTATTTACAGTAACAAAAAACTTATGAGAAAAGCTGGAAGGAAGAGCTTTCTGTAAATATGTTGGAAATGAGAAGCACGCCCTGTCCTCACATTTTGTGTTTTCCTGCTGGGAGCAATTAAGAAGGCCACACTGCAAGAGCAGCCTGGCTGCAGTGGCATTTAGGGTTAACGTAAATCATTCAGAAGTAATTCAAAATGTATCTTTCACTTTGTACAACATGAGGCAACCTTGTTTCGGAGGACAAGCAGAAAGAGATGAGCTGAGACTGGGCTGGGAAGCTGAGGGATGGTGTTCCCTCACAAAACACTTTCTGAATACCTCCCACAGACCACTGAAGAGGAGGAGTGTCTTGCTTGGCTGGGAATGCATATAAGGCTCAGCCTGAGGCCCAGCTTTCTTAGAGAATGGTTTGCTATCAGATTCCCTGATCCCAGCTTGGGCCCTTATGGCCAGTTCAGCCCTGAATGGATTCTGGCTTTTATAGTATAATGTTGCTCTCACTATGATTACACTGGGCCAAGTTCTCTCTCATGTAGAAACAACTCCTCTCACCTCCAATGATAAGACCACCAAGTTATTCAGGACAGTATAAGAGGTGAGGACCTCCTGAGGAACTGAAGAGAAAGAACATCTAAGACTTGGTGACTGGCCAATGGCAGGCAAAATACAATTGTAGACTGCGAGTGACAACATGGCGGGAAGAAAACAGCCTTAATTTAACATCCAAGCATTGATTTTCCTGCAGACTCCATTTTGCTGCAGTTGTGCAGCATGAAATAAAAGGCTCCAGCTACATGGCAGGACAAGGCATAGTCGGGTAAACAATACCTAGAAATTTGATAGTTGACATAAATATTGTAATTATCACATGCAGATTTTGGATTTGTAAATCAGTTCTGATTCAGCTGCATCCATTCTGGTTTCTCATTTGACTTGGATCCTACAAGAGAATCTGAAGAACAGGACAATCTAAAGACATAATTTGTGTCAGTTAGACAAGAGAATGCCTTGGCTCAACTGCATATTTATGCTCTCCTTTTGGGTTTATGCTACACAGAAAGCACAAAGGCTTTAAATACAGAAAAACTCTGGTTTTTTAAAGGTGAGCAAAGCATCAGCTATAGTTTGAGAACAAATGCAAATACCAAATGCAAATACCAAATGAACCACGCCTTGCATAAGCATAACGATGTTGATAAACCCAGAACAAAGGCAGAGGGGCCCCCTTTTAGTCCAATGAGTTATTAATAAAAACCCCAAACGCATGGGGAGGGACACTTAGGACAAAGGAAACTGAACCAAGGCCAAGGATGCCTGTCAGTCCTTTTCATCTGCTGTACATTGGAAGAGATGCAGAAGTAAAATATTCTGTAGGAAGCAATTGCAGCTGATCACATGGAGTACACAAAGAAACATTCCATTGCTAGGGAGTTTGTAGATGTGCTGTGTGACCAGGTTGAGCTTTCACGTTGCATTTTGCTTGGGCAGATGGGATTTTTAGACAGCCTAAATCTCAGGTATAATGCAAATAAAACCATGGAAATTACAGGCATGAAAAAACACAGGGGAGGAAATGACAGAGGAATTCAAAACATAGGGTCTGGTTTGCTCTAGGCTCTTTACCATGCTGATGGACGGATTTGTTCTTCAGCTTTATGGCCTCAATACTCCAGATTCTCAAATCCCACAGCTGGGACCAGGTTTTCAAAACTGCAGTCCTCCCCCCTTTCAGAAGCTTAGAGATGGAGAATGCCTTTCAGACAGGATTACTATCTGTATAACATCTTTTTGCCAAAACAAGAGCTAAGCTCTTAAAACCTCTTGGCCCTTTCTATGAGGGAATGCAGGCCAAGGACTTAAAATTATATTAGAAGGAGAGTGCACCTTTTAAAGAAAACCCAAACCCCACAGTTTAGATTGAAAATTAATGATCACACAATTTCAACTTTGCTACTCCAATAGTTAGTTAACTACAGGGTTAAACTCGTGTCTCTGAGTTTCTAAATTTCTCTCTCTACACTCTAAATTTCAATTCCCAACTACTGGATTTTGTTATTTCCTAGGGTCAAGCTCAAAGCTGTCAATTATCAATGTTTTTGTTCCCCTTAGAGGTAATTATAGCCTACGAGGAAGTTGCTCATTTATCTTTGCTTTGATGAGACAAATGAGAGAGAGCTCCTGGAGTCTCTCTGTATAATGCATATTTTTACAGCTCATTTAATCGTGTATGCTTTCTTCAAACACCCTCCACCCTTACAACACTTCTAGAAGCATGAAGGCTAGAATGGGAGAGGTGTTCCAGATGGGCTCAAGTGTGGAACCAGTGGTGTCTCATATACACAGAGGTACTGTCCCGAAGTCTAGGAGACAGTTCAAGAAAAAAATCAAATGTACTTTTACCCAGAAGAGCTCTTTATCTCCATTGGCAGAACATGGCATGAGTATCTGCAAGAGAACTGGGTGAACAGTATGATTTTATGTACAGCTACTTTAAAGCAAAATTGTCCTGTCAGGGAGGATTCCAGTTCAGCTCTTTCAAATTATCACAGGGAGATTTTGAAGGAGAAATGCTTGACATTCAGGATAAAAAAAATCTAACAGCTTTGGATCAGCAGCAAGAGCAGAGTGCCCCTTCACAGCCTCTCCTGCACAGTTTTGGGTGCCATGCCCCTTTCTCTTTAAGAAAAGGAGAAGGTAATAAAAGCATAATAAACCTGCTCTCGGTAAATATCACCTCCTCTGAATGGAAGAGATGCCTTTTGAATTTCTAAATGAAGGTTCACATAGCACATGTTATCTGGCCACTGAAGTCTGCCCACAGCTGGTGCTGCTGATAACTGATGGTATATGGGGAAAGTGAGGCTTAAGAGAACTTTACAAAGAAGATGTTCAGTATAAGAACCCTTTGAGCTGAGATCCACATCTGGAGCAGCCAGAGCATGCCAGAAGCCGCTGCAGGATCAGGAGCTTCATTTGATACGTCCCACCACTCCCTGCTTCAGTTTTGCAGGCCAGATTATCTGGATATAGACTAGGAAGGAATTTCAGCTTCAGTTCTTATCTAAAGCTTTTGATACACTTTTTAATAGCAAGATAAAAATGCCTAGCACACAAAGTGATTCTTTTCTGTCAGATCTGGGAATTAGTGATAAATTCTGATGCAACACCGTAAATAACTCTTTCCATTTAATGATGCTGAGCATGTTAGGCTATGTCAATCATCCCTTGGAAATGAAGAGGAGATGTGATTTGAAATGGCAGGCTGTGTGTGTCTAATCAATAATCTCATTATGTGTCAAGCAAACCAAATTTGATTATCACAGAGCAGCTACAGTCCTCAGTGCAGTTGCAACTCAGTTGCCATTCAAACTCCCAGTCTCAAATCCAGCAGGTGAAACTGGTGGAAGTTTGTTTATTTTCCAAATGTGGAGATATCTAGAAGGTCTGTGAGATAACAGTCCATGACTACTGTAAACCACACGAGATTCCAGCCTCTAGTGGGAAAAAACAAAGGGCAAAAATGTCTATGTTTCCTTCTCTTAAAAACCACCTAGCTTTCCACCATTCCTTGAGACATCAGTTCTCCAAGCCCCTCAGTGTCTCCTTGCACCTCCTTTCACCTTTCAAATACAAGTAAGTCCAGACCTTGTGGGTAGACTCTTCACTTGACCTGTAAAACCAGTAGGATTGTCCAACCCTTCTGGTTTCACTCTTCTGAGCTCTCTGTAGCACAGTCCATCCCAGGGATTATCCCTTTGCACTGATCTATCCACAAAGGATCATATTCTGTCTCACTCTGACCTCACATCATAACTAAGGGATCTGCACGGGAGTAAGCTCTAGATCAAAGGATGTCATGAGATCCAACAGCATATTCCTACTAAGAATCTTCAAGACTTCATGACATCAGTCAGACCACTCACCTGTTTCCTTGGTTTGCTCTCCCCATTCACAAGAAGGTAAGTTCCGAGCTCTGTTCTGCTTCCCCAGTATCTCCATGTACGATAATGGCACTGGAGGCCTTTGTCAGGTGTACATTTAGCAGTTGTGTGCACACCACTGTGAACTGTCCATATACAAGGAGAGCTCAGACTCGTTATGATTCCATCTGTCAGTACAAAATCAGATTTTGCTGCAAGCTACCATTTCAACAAGTTATTTACTCTAAGGGTGGGGAGTCACCCTGGAACAGGTTGCCCACAGAAGCCGTGGCTGCCTCACCTCTGGAAGTGTTCAAGGCCAGGTTGGATGGGGTTTTGATCAACCTGGTGCAGTGGAAGGAGTCTCTTCCAGCCCAAACCAGCCTATCAGTTCATGATTTGTGTTGAATCAATATTAAAAATAATGCTACAAATTCCACAAAACAGTATGCCCATACATAGCTCCAGCCTGATTTCAGTAAACACACTTTGGAAACAATACTAGAATTCTTTATCTCCTCTTCTGTAGTGGTAACATGGTGAGAGATTTGTGAAAATCAAGGGATAAAATAAGCTCATTTACATTTCAGAGACTCCGGCTGGAAGTGTTTCCTGTCTGCTTAACAACAACACTGTTTATAACCCTGAGATTAAGTTTTCTTTTGCCCAATATAAAGCATTAAAAAAGCTCTGACCTTTATTTACTAAATTATACTTCTAATTAACACTGAATGCTTTTGCCCTAGATAAAGAATTGTTTATTGGATCGGAGCTAAGATTGTAAGATATGATGACTAACAGTGCTTTGGGATATAATAAATCAGTGCCTTTTCAGTCATAGGTAGAGAAAAAAGTGTTCCATGCTGTACTTTTTTTGAGCATCAGTTTACCAGCAGTCCTGTAAAGCATCTGCCTTGGATCATCATACCATGGAGATGAGAGCCAGATTTCACACGTTAACCACACACACAGAGGATAAGGTTTCTCCAGGAGCTGCAGTCCAAGTTAGGAACCTACAGACAAGTTCCAAAGCACCCAACATCCAGCAGACTCTCTGCCCCTTTCCTTTGCAAAAGCACTGATGAATATGGCTGAAATGGGAACCTTTGGGACGTTGTTGGCCATGCAGCCAGCCAGCAACAAGGACATGGCAAGATCCCCTTCTTCAGAGCCCTCATGTGCAAGTCCTAGAGTGGCAGACCTGTCCATGGTGGGTTGACAGGCACAATAACCTTTGATCCTCATCTCCACTTGCTGAGCTATCTCATGGTCTCAAGCACCCCTCGCAACCTCGCCAGAAGGCAGGGACAATTTGTGGAAGCAATAGAGCAGTGGTAGGGCCATAGTTATAATTCTCCCGTGACTCATGGAATATTTTGTTCCTGCTGCCTTATGATTTTTAAAGTTCTCCTATACCCCAGGAAATATATCAGGAGGTTTTTTCCTTCATCCATATGGGCATTTTATCTTATTACTTTCTGAAGTAAAGCTTGAACTTATTTCAGCTCCTGAAGGGACCAGCTGCCCTCAGGAAAGCAGGCAGTTCACCCATTTTCTGGCTGTGGGAGGCGATGGCTGATTTGTAATGAGGGGTATACAGAAGGGGCAGGATCTGTTACCTCATTCCACAGCTTTTGCCATAATCCCCACCAAATTCTGAGCATGTCTCCTTTATCCCCGTCTTCTTTCTGTTCCCTAACAACCTGGTTCTAGCAATCATAGGTAAAACCCAGAAGACCTGAGCAGAATTACATTGTTGTGATTCCAGTTTGGTGACATTGCCCAGAACAACACGCTCTGGTATGAGACAGGTTTAACTTCCTAAGCTCTTACCTGTGTTGTGCACAATTCAAAGATCATCAGCCCTTGCTGTGCTTTTCACAGCAAAACATAGGTACTGACTTTAAAAAGGCTTTGCACATTGCACTTCCCAAATAGCAGCCTTCAGGACATCTCCCTCACTTCCTTTGCCAGGTATGGAAAAGAAGGCAAGACTAGACTGCTGTGAAGCAGACAAGAGTTTTCCTATTGACATCAATAGGAATCCAGCCTTTAAGTATTTATTGTTACTCTGTTCTTTCTTGTTTAGCAACTGCAAGCACCAATAGCATTTTAATTTGGACTGGAATACTTAAAACTTTGTCTTTTCAAGGACTGCTAACATCAGCTACTTTCCCTGAGCAATGACCCCTACTGATGGGCATGTTTGGTAATTAAGATTTTTCCTAATGTGCCTGGAAATTTTGCCTGATTAAACCTTTTCTCAGAGTCAGACTGAGTTTTCTAAGGAATCAAAAGGAACAGAAGTTGCATTTTCCTCATGCTGAGTTCATTACAAAGGTCTTCATTTAGCAAAGTGCCTTCCAGCTTGGAGTGTATGAGCAAGCCCACTGAGACTAATAGGATTATTCTAAGCTAGTAAGGCATATTCTTATCCATCTTGCTGAAACTTAAATGAGGCATGATGTGATTGAGAAGCATCCAGGAGAGGTCCAGTTTGATCAGGTGGAGCGGGAGGTGCAGCCAGACTCAAAACATGAAGTCCAGCCTGCATGGTATGATTACATGAGGGAGCCATGCCACTCTCAGAGGAAGCCACTCTAGAAAGTACGTGCATGCCAGCATGTAGGGTCACACGCCCTGGGAGAGCACGGCCCTTTTTTTGTAACAGTGTAAAGGGCCTTCCAGAGAAAAGTTGGCTTGGGCGATTCTTCCATGTCATGCAGTATAAAAAGCCTGGAAAAGCTTTTATACATCAGCTGACCCAACTCTTATTCAGTTCCCTTACTTTGTTTTGTTTTCATTGACAAGGTACCTTTCCAGCTAGACTGTCCAAAACCTCTGGAAAAGTCCCCAGAACAACTCAAACTGCAGTTCTATAGCGTGCTCACCTCAAATCAGAAAATTCAGAAAGACCTGCTGTTATTAAAAAAAGAAGCCTGGACCAACAGAAATTCGAGCTCAGGCCCTGCAGCACTACTCCCTGAGCTCTGAACCTGTCAGCATTCTCCTGCTGTGCCTCAGCAAAAGCAGATCAGGATGTAACTGTGGAGTTTCTGATGAATGCCCTGAGGCTAAAGAAGTTTTGCTAACGATTCATTAGCACATTTCTCTTAAGTCAAGTGAAGTTTATGAGAAGTGCTGTTCTTCAAGTTGGGGTTCTCTGCAGTCCCAGTGGTCAGTATAAGCTCTGAGATCACTTCCCAAACTGGACAAAAGATTTGGATTCTGGTTTTCCAGGAAAAAAAAAATCCAACATAGAATGAGAAACTTTCCTATCTTTTGCACTTTTTTTCTATGATGTTTTTCATATCCTGTGCTCAGCTCTATCAAAAGGGTGTTGGCAACTTAGATATCCAACAGGACACTTATCTAACCTTTAATACCCTTCTAAATTTAAGAATTCTATTCTCTTTAATGTCAATTCTAGTAGATTCAAGTGGGAACTAAATCATGTTCTGAGACATTTTCATAAAGAGCATTGCAGGTAGAAGATTTATATACCATTGTATTCAGTACGCTTAGGAAACAGATAATCCTATTCATCTAGCTTTGCCTTATCAACTTAAATAGGTTCTCACGTACCAGGCGTCTTCAGTAATTGAATAGTGAAATTGCAAAGTGCATACATTATTAATGCTTCTAGGAATAGACCCAGCGTTTCATAAAACAGAGGGAGTAGGATTTCAAGGTGGTGGCACAACTTGCTTTTAACAGCAGTAAAAAAACATACCAAAGAATCCAAATGCTCCACTGAATAAGAGAAGTAGCAAGCAAAGCTACTTAGAATACGGAAATATCCCAAAGCACGGTTCAATAAAGAAGCCAAACATTTTGTAGAAAACACTATTGTTACAGCTAAACAAAATATACAGTCCACCCAGAGGCATGAATGAAAAATCCTTACGAAGACATCCTACCTCGTCCCCAGGAAGTTCACTTGGGTTACACCAGCTAAATCCCACACCCACAAATCTTAACGTCTGCACAGAGCCATTTCTCCCCAGTGCAAGGCAAAATTTCTCAGAAGTGGGCATCAGACTTGTTGTTGGTGCATCTTGATAACACCTTATTAAATTCTTAGAGTAACTGGAGCGACTGATTTCTCTTAGAGTCCAAGGAAAGTGGATCTTCTACATGATGATGTTTCTAACAACAAACAACCCAGTAACGCACCCTGTGTTTTATGTCCACCTAACAACGTCACCAACTGTTGTTTTGCTCTTCCATGCAAGGTCCTGCAACTCACCTAAAAGTGCCACCTTCTAACCTCCATATTAAGTATTTTCAGCTTTATTCTAGGATCTTCAATTATTTGGAAAAATAAAAGGCTTTACCCCAGAGCTGGGTTTAGTGCGTTCAGTACATGCTACGTTTTATACTATAATACTAGTATCCACACTTGAACAGGTAAGAATGTTTAAAACCACAAGCCAAGTCTCCCGTGGGTAGGTCCCATTAATACCTTTCAGCGTTGTTAAATACTGCTGTAATAATCTGGTGCTTGTTGAAGGTGCGTGGAAAACAAAACACAACCCAAACAAGTTTTTCAGTGAAAAGCAGTGATTTTTCACAATGAAACAAGTGAATGGGGGTCTCCTGCACCTATAAGAATGGTGTTCCAGGACATTAACTCCTGTGCATCCCTATACCTCTTTTTCTCTTGGACAAACCAGTCTGGGAGAAGCTATTGTATGCTGCGGCTAATCTAGAGCAAAACTCATGCAGATGACACTACTCAGTACAAGAAAGACAGCAACAGTTATTGTCTAACAAGATTTAAGGGCTAAATTTGGCTAATTTAATGCCCTCAGCAAGGGCATTAATCTGCATAGCTCACCGCTTCCATCCACCAGTTCTCAGGAATCCCATGAGAACATAATGACCTTAAACATCTATTTTTCCAGGAAATTTTGAAATTATTGCAAGAATTGTCTAACCATATAATTGCCTGAGTCTCTCCCCTAGGAAACAGATTTAAAAAAAAAAAAAAAATCAGGACTAAAGAACTGGATGCTAGCTACTTGAGAGCTTGGCAATCATCATCTTGTACAAGTTAACTCTTCCTCCCTTCATCATCTGTTAATAGACACATATGTGCACATGCACACACATTTGCTTCTAGTGGCATTCCTGATACCTTTTCACTGCTGATATAATATGAAATCTTCCATTTGTTTACAGCTTGGAAGTTGCTTCCAGAGTGAAAAACTACTTGCCTTTCCAGAACAGCAAAATATGTTTGAGGTGAGTAACATGAAAAATAATTAATGCACTTAGAAAATTATTACTGTGTCCATTTTCTCTTATAGAAGAGAAGAAGGTGTCTGAACAAAGTCAGCCAGTTAAACAAAAAGGTTTATTGATTCCAGAATTACTTTTTTCATTTTTGTGATTGGATTTGGGGTTGGGGGAAAAAATCCTGAGAGACTGGGGAGGGAAAAAAACCAAGACATAAAATCAGAAACAGGAAAAAAGAAAGGTAGGCGCATTACCAGAGCATGTAAGACACGGAATGATTAAGTGGGAGAAAAATTATAAGGGACAGCCAAATTATTAAAGGTCCAGACTTGGACAACAGCTCTGAAGCTGATTAGGAAAGAGCTGAAGGACACCAGAGGAGATGGTTTTGTGCTCCTGGTTTTCTGTAGGAACTGAAAAGTGATGTGTCACCACACTGCCTTCCACTTCCCCACAGAGTATAAAGAGCCTCCAAAAGGGCCTGTTCCATTAACAGGAAGGAATGGATGATCTGTATAGCAGGTTACCTTCACTATCTCAAAGCAAAGTCTCACGTATTTTTAGAAAGAATGAGCAATTCCTTTATTTGGCCCTTCACATTCCACGTCACATTCACTTTCCCAAAACTGAAACGCATTGTCAAGCGTTGCCACTTCTCAGGAAAGGGGATTGCTCTTTAAAGTTCTCAGCAGTGCATAGCCTGAAGTCATGAAGAAGGAACCAGTATTTTGTTGCCACACTCTACAATTTTCCAAAGCATCTACTTGCTTAAGGATCTTCAGATCCATTCATGGAAATCACTGAGGAGTCTAAATTCTACTGAAGATTCCTATTTGACTTAAGAATGTCTTTAAAAATTGCTTTTTAATTTCATGTAGTGATTGAAACATGGGCCATGGGCTAGCATGGAAAGATGACTGGCAATATAGTAGGGTTTTCCAAAGCATCCTACCCCCTTCTATGCTTTCATTTATTCCTTCAGCCATTTTCTGCATCTTTTATTTTAAAATCTTTTCTTCCAGACTCCTTACCGGCCAAGGTGGATCTTAAAATTGTAACTCCTTACTCTTGGAGTCAAATAAAATTTATCCGTACTGCAAATTTAGGTTTGATTTCATTATGGGATTTTTTTGTGCTGGTTGAAAGTAAAGGTTTAAGGAAGATGAATAGAGCATAGCCTGACATGCCAATATACAACAGCTGGCTCCTGGTAAAACAATCCATCAGGTCCTTGCTTGTGCCCATTTGCAAGGATTGAAGAGACAGCAACTAGTTTCCGAAACACAGCATGTGGCTTTAAAGCCATGAAATCCACTCTACTGCTGCATACTCAGAGTTCTATGGGCATGCAGGTATGTCAATTATTTTCCCTGACCAGCTTGTGAAACAAGCAGTAATCCCTGAAACGCTCCAGCACTGTACCTACATGGCTCCCGCTGCAGAGAAGACAGCCAGGAACATACTGTATATTACCTTCCTACAAACCAGTTTATTTATAACATAATTGACAGAGCACGGCTGCTGCAAGAATACAAATGAAGTATATGCAAATCACCTTCTCCCCCCAAACTCAAAGGCCTCTCTGCAGCCACAGAGGTGTGTGCAATACAATAGAATCAGTCAGATGGGACGATCCACTTGAGTTCACAGGCAGCAGTTCCCATCAGGGCATTAAGATGATAACATGGGAGATATTCTGAATGGCATACAAGTTACACAAGAGCAGCAGCTACACCACTAAAAATATTTTTCAATAGACATAGGACTCGCTATCCATGGCCCTAGGACTTTCACGTAGTTTATAAGAAGGGTTTAGCTCGTGTTTAAGCCTACATTCTTCAATTTTTTTCCCGAAGGCAAAGGGGTTGGTCACAATCATGAGAGTTTAATTAACAGTGGAG
Organism: Falcunculus frontatus; assembly: GCA_013398115.1. Taxonomy (NCBI): domain Eukaryota; kingdom Metazoa; phylum Chordata; class Aves; order Passeriformes; genus Falcunculus; species Falcunculus frontatus. The sequence continues at coordinate 500,326 of VZRV01003485.1, forward strand.
ATGTGATGCCAAGATTTTGTATAGCATTCATAAAAGCCCTTGGTTTTAGTGAATTTTCCTTCTCTTGCTAGAGCTGATAAACACATAACAATGGACCACAAAAATGAGCGAGTCTCCTTCCCCAACTAGTCTGGCATTTACATACAGCTGCAAAGATAGATAGCGAGAAGGTTTAGACCCAGCTGGCAGAAATGTCAGGTCTTTCAACTCTGTATCTCTATTACATCAAATACAAACAGCATTAGCTTCTAGCTGTGCCAGTCCTTGAAAAAAATGCAAGTATTTGGGTAAAGAGAGATTGGATAAATCTAAGCCTGGACATGGCTGGAGAAATTACAGGGAAGCAGGAGAAAAGGAGGAGCCAGAAATAACTTTAAAAGCTTGCTTTCACCATATATCATAAGCTATCAAGAGATAAATCTCATTTTACATGTGTCTGATCTCAAGATCACTAGAAGCTGCTTTCTGAGATCTTTATTGATGAGTCCTTCTCCTAGCTACAGAGGACCAAGATAATGCACCCACCCTCCAATAGAGATGGGCAAGAAAATCTCCCCACTTATTATCTAAGATTAGTTTAAAAACAATTACTGTGATGCTTCTTCCCTCACAGCTCCTGGAACCAACACCTTCCTACAGTAAATGCCCCCCAAACCAGCTTGGTGTTAAACATTTCATAATAACCAAATAGTCATTTTTGCCTTTGCATTTGAAAACAGGATATGTAACATCTAACAATTCATTTGGGCTCAAAACAGCTTCAATATTTAACAATACAGGCTGAATTTTTCTTCTTTTGATTTGCTTGCAGTGACTTCTCACTCAGTACAGGAACTAAGGGAAGGCACCAGTCCCAGGGACAGGTCTTCCTTTAGGGGAGCACTTTGCCCTGCATGATCAGAGCAGCTGTGCTACCTAAAGAAGCTAACACTGATTCTTCATGCACCCACTATATTAGGATAGCAACTTGCTGTAAACAAAGTTTTCTTGACAATTTGTTAATACCTGTGAAACTACCTCCTGAAGTTAGTCTAGAAAGATCATGAGCTTCAATGCTCAAGAAAAATGAGCAGTTCATTTCAGAGCACTCTCAAAATTAAGAGCTAAAACCATTGGTTATCCCCAAGTCCAAGACCTTATACGCTAGCTAAGAGAGAAGAAAGCAGAGAAGTATTCGCATAGAGATTCTGTTTGGAAGGTCACAGCGTGTGATGGTGTCCTGAGGACAGTACAGACAGATTGTATCCAGCTTCAAACTAGAATTACTTCACTTTCTGACACCCTGAATAGAGCCATAAGCAAAGCATAAGTATGGGCTTTTTTCTTAGTTCCAAACTGACATCTGTGCAAAGAAAAGCCACAGTCCATCCAATCGCAAACACATGTACGTGCACACACTTTGCCAACTAGCATTGAACATGAGAAACTTGGAAATCCTGCCTTCAGGGATGATTTTTACCTCCTTTAGCACAAGCTGATCAATCTCACATCCTCACCACAGAACCACAGATTCCAGAAGTCTGAGTACTCAGCAGGCTACTGGGAGTCCTAGCAAACCTCCAGAGCCACTTCCAGGTTCTACCTGGCAAAGGGAATTCAAATGCTCCAGAAGCTCCTGTAACTGACTTCCACAGTCATAAAACTGGATGCTGCAAGGTTTTGGATGGGGATTCTCCTCACCGGGTCTAGATCTCATCTCAAACAATGTGTTGCTGTGACAAAGCAGTTTACTTTCAGTTGTTTCCAGGGCCTGTGAAGAGAGGCCTTCTCAGCACAAAGGGGCCAGGAAGACTGACATTTCTTGGACTCAGTTCAAAGGCTACAAGAGTTCAAAGACTCAGCTTTCTCCTACATATGGTCTTTCCAGATCATAGAAAGGCATGCTCCTCAAATAGCAGATGGAAAGCTGCTGCTGAAGGTATTCTCCAAATCAGCTGCAAGCATCACTTCTCAGCAAAGCTGAGTACTTGAGCAGGGGGAAACTGTACTTGGAGAGCAACTGGGTGTTCGCCCAAATTCCTCTTCTTGAATGAGACCATTAACACTCCATCATTAATACTCCATCATTTCCTTTTAATATCAAATTTTTTAAAAAAATGCCTAACCAATTGTTCTGGGTTCCTTCAGCTAAACTGAGAGTGGGAGACAGACAATAAAGCATACTTTGCCATACACTGCAAAACAAACAAATGAAAAAAACCTACTCTCAGGAAAGCCATATTTATCTATAAAGTTACTTACAGGGCTTCAACGCATTTTTATCAAAACAATGTTATCAACAGAAGTTCCTTCTGACCCCAAGCTTTGTACACAGAATTCCAAGTGTCAGAGAAAAACATGTTTGCCAAAACCCAAGCAACAGATGTCATTCACACAAGGCTCTGGGACTGATGTCTGCTTTCACTGCCTGCAAAATATGATGGCCACCTTTTCCTAGGGTAGGCATTTGACAAAATAATTGTCACCAGCAATGTCCTCGTCTACATTCTTCAATATGACCATATGGTACCTCTCACACATTCCTGAAATAGAGCACCCAGGAAGAACTTCCCAGTGCAAAATCCAACTTGGTATTTACTCAAACTGACTCTCAGTCTGAGAAGTTTTATGAATTTTTAGGCTTTCTGTAGGACACTGCACTGAGAATCGAGAACAGTTTCTCCTAGGCAAACAACGAGCTTTAGTCAAACTGATGTTAGTTACTGGACCCCTGTGCACAGGGGCTGACAGCTGTATTTTAAGTTAGGGAAGTTTCACTTAATGTTAACCTTCTCTTCAGGACGTCATTGCTAGCTCAGCATGACAGCCAAGATTAAAGAAACAACAAAACCCCCCTCAGAGATGTCCAAAAGAAGTGTTTCTAGAGAAATGCAATGAAACAGGACCAAACCAGAAACCCTCAAAGCAAACCTTACTCTGTTTGCTAAAAGGACTAGCTCTTCTTTGTTTACTGAATAAATATGTTCCAATCTACTGATCCATAAATATACAGAAGCTTTTCTTAAAAAGAGGAAAAATAATCCTTTGTACTTACATGCCCCTAGTTGATCCCCACCCCAGGGGATTAAACACATTTCTCTCAGTTGCAGGCGCATGGTTTCACAATGAAAAGGAATTTAACAATAAATTCACAATTCAATATTCCAGGCCAACATACAAGCAATCATGTAAGCAAGTGGTATAAAACTGGAATTACACCCAACAAGCCAGTTACTAATAGGACACCAGCCAGTTACTTGAAAAGGTTATTCAAGAGGCCAAGTATTCTTGTCCCTCCTTGCTGTATTTACAACTCAGCTGAAAAATGCAGTTTCCCCTTCACATCTATACTTATAAATGCTTTTCCTCATATTATATGGAAGTTAAAAGGCCTCATGTACTTAATATAATTCAAAACAAGGCCTTTTCACAATATATGTGCATATATATGTAAATATTTTCCCACTTAAATAGCAACATTTAAATAAGCAACTTTCTCCTCAGTCAGTGAGGTACATGGTGACAGCAGTGACTGCAGTGGTGATTATGGTAAGTTCTGGAGCAAAGCTTCCAAAAGAGCTAGGGGCAGGTTCCTGGACTCAGGGGAACTCAAGTGAGAGTGGAGAGACCCAGCAGGACCGAGCAGCTCTCACTTATCTCTGTCTTGTTAGGACACCAAGGCCTATCTTGGGAAGCAGTAGAAGAGCCTCTCTTAAAATTTTGAAATATCCCTATTGCAACTGGTTTTAAGGCTTCATTCAGTTACTTCAAAAGCCAAACTTAAAGCTCTGCTGTTTGTACATATCACCATTTTATACCATTGACCTTTCATTCCCTCCTTTTCTTAGTGAGTATTAAATGCTTCTCAATCAGATTTAAATTTACTTCCAACGTCATCTAGACTAACGAAATTAGCTACCACTGCCTTAACTTGATATTCAAGCACAAAGCTATTTTAATAAATGTCAATGAGCAAATTAAATATTTGAATTTTGATGTTGGTCTCCAGAAGCAGAAGAGATTTAATGCTCATCTAAGGAAAAACATGATTAACATTCAGGTCAGACCCAACCAACGAAACCTGCTGAGTGTTCAGCACTGACATTACTAGTTACTTTTGGAAGCGCTAGTCATAAGATCTGTTTGCAGATAAACATCTGTGACAAAACTGACAAGCCAATCGTGTATAATTTTAATATTTGCAGATTACTACAACATGGTTATCACTGAACTGGTGACATGGATGCTGTTGCTATGGGATGTGGTTTGACATTTATATAATACAGGAGGCATTTGCCCTAGCAAGAAGGTCAAGGTGTGCATGAGGTTGCTTTGTAGTAGTAGTGTTTAATATTTCATTTGGCTGTGGCCAAATTCTGTTCAGGACACTGAAAAAAACTCAAGGCTCGACCTTAGCCTGCCTTCCCTCCCCATATGTGTTCTGCAATGATTTACAGTAGCTTGGCTACTTCTCCAATATATGCCAGGTCGCAGCATGTTCTATCCACCAGCTATCTTTGGCAGGTCTGCTCGTGGCATTCCTGGCTTACCTGGACCCTCTAACATCTGGCATTACAGGGACAGATTAGCACAGAACCAGTTGCTGTCCTGCACTGTGGGGCAGCCCTCAGCCTGGTCAGAAGAGGAGCAGGTTGCTGACACAGGCACCCGGACCAGCTGCACTGGCCTGGTGCTCATATCACACGCAACAGTATGACATAGATTTGGCAGGAGAGACTAACACTGCAGCACTTCAGCCAACATGGCAGCAAGAAGGGATTCAGCAGGACCTTGGAAGACACAGGTCTGCAGTCTTGGCTTCCTCAGTCCCACCCAGAAGGCCAACATTTCTCTGAGCAGGGCTCTGAAAACAGGCATGAATGGATAAAGAGGGGACAGCAGGAAACGGAAGCAAAGCATGTTTGGGGTGAAGTTTAAGACATCATGTTGTACACAGAAATCACTAAATGTATATCCTTTCTACCGCATTCTATTATCTCTCCCACTTTAATCAGCAAACACTTCAAAGTCAAGACAAAGAGATGTAGATTTGATAAGACCCTTGATTATCATTGATAGAAGAGGGCAAACAAACACACAGCACCGAGACAAGGTAGAACAAGGAGGTAATTGATATTGTGAACAAACAATTAGGAGATGTGGCACTGCAAATACCGAATTCCATTTCTGAGGAAGCTAACAAGCAAAAAGAAAGTGCTTTTACCTGGAAACCTGCATGACCAAGACACATAAAGTCAGTCATTTGCAGCTAATAAACTGCAGTCTGGATACAAAAACCTAACGAAAAAAGCTGAGCATGAGATGAGTTACTGCCATCCTGAGTACCATTGTTCAAGTTCAAGGACTCCACACAACACTACTCCTCACTTGGTGTGTCCTGTGTTAATAACCTGGGGCTTTACTGTTAATTACTGCTGCTCCCAAGTAATCATCGGGGTAACATTGTGGGAAGTGGCTGTGATGGTGAGAAGCCACTGGCCAGTGCTGCAGCCACAGAGAAGCCCTTAAGAAGACTAATACTGAAAGAACAAATAACAAAATCTACACAAATCCTGGCTAACATCTCTACTTGAAAGAGGAAGGAAAAATCCTCCCAGCAAAAGTGCTGTTTTGAATTCAATTCATGGTTATTTATGCAATCGCCCTGAATTTCAGTCACTGTCATTCACCATTCAAACAGAGCCGACAGGAATGCAGAGAAGAACGGAGTGCTACGGTACAGCAAACATTTGTTTTCCATCCTCAGATAATCCTAACGATGTGTCATTGTATTCAGTGCACCAGAAAATTCTAAATTTCCCATTAGAGCTAATTTTGTGGGCTCTAGGGTCAACCTGAGCTCTCTGTTAAGAGACTGTAAATTCAACGCCTTCAGTGAAGTCATCTCAGATTTATGAAGGTACATTTGGCCTTTTGACTCCCTGAACTTAATGCCAATTGAGATAATTCTGTGTGTTAAAAGAAAAAAAAAAAGAGAAAAGCTATGTTATGATCATTTCAACAGCAATTTATTTGAAAAGAAACTCTGAAAAGAAGTCTTCAGAGAAAACTATTATTAAGACAGTATTAAAGGAGCCAAGAAATGAAAAAGAAAGTAAAGAGCTAAAGGATGCTCAATTAAGAGATGTTCCAATATAGGCTTTGTTATGAGCTGTCACTGACAGAAATTAAGGTATCTAATTGGTAGGGAAGGTATTATGAAAAACTGGGGAATGGTGGAGCCAGGACACAGGCAAGCAACTTTACTGTTAACTTTAATTCACCATGCAGAATTTTAATTAAGGTACAAAGCATAAGTAACAGTGCCTTGCCTCCAACTCTCCAGAGTGAGAACTGTCCCAGAGCTTCACCCTCAGAAATAAGGGTAAACAAGCTGAGGTAAAAACAACAGAAAATAGGCTAGAGAAAACATAGGCCATGTCGTATGCCTGAACAGCCTCAAATCTATCCTGTCTGATCAGTGCCACCAAGAGACTAACACACTGCTTTTCCTGCAGAAGCAGAACACATGAAGAAAACACAGGTTGGTTTCAGTGTGATCTCCATGTCTGTTACCACCTCCTGATGCTACATTACATGAGTACCAGAGATACTATAGTCACTCATTATATCCCATATCAGAAATTTGGAGCTGCCAGGCTGAGATGCCAGGAACCAGGAGTTTGAGGGTCCAGAGCAGGGAACGATTGAGTTCCCAAACTGCAGGAAGTCCCAGGATGTTCTCAGTCTTGCAGCAGTTCTCTGCCAACCACTGTGGACCTTCTAGCCACAGCAACAACCAGGGCTCCTTTGGCAGGTTGGTTACCCCATCTGAGACTGGCAAAAACAACAATCCCCCCATATCACCTTGTATTTAACACACCAATTGGCTGTGTTAATTTTGGTCGTAGAACAAAGCTATAATAAGGGATTAGAAGCCACGTGAAGAATGTAGTCATGGGGAATCTAAATTCAGCATCCTCCTGGACACTAATAAGTTAAAAAAGAACATGCAAAGGTTTTCTGATTTTGACTAACCAAAACCCACCGCAGAGCTCACACCCACATGTTTCATTTACTTGGCATATTTGCATTTAAAACTCCTGGAAACTCATGTGTCTTTTCAAATTAACTCAACTATATAATTATAGGCCAAACACGTCAGTTGCTGGGAAATCTCACAACGTCCTGTCTATTTTTATTTCTTTTAGTATCCTTACTAATTTAAAACACCATCATTCATAACAGCATGTTATTCAAATTTTAGCAAGAACAACCCCCTCAGAGGCCAGTATTTGGTAAGATTCTGTCATACCAAATTCAGTTTAATGGAACAGCAGTAATGATCCCTTCCAGGACCAATGATATGACAAGGAGATATTTGAAATGGAGCTCAGGGTCCTGACTGTTTGTTATGAAACTATGATCTACCTACAGTTGGTTTATTTTATAAAATCGTTATAGTAGCTTTGCCTCTGAATAGATTTTTTGCCCGAGGAAAGCATCCCTGGGCAGCATGTTTAATACAATTGAGTTTGTTGATTTGTGATTTTTTTATTTCCCTTCTTTGTGTTCTAAGCTTCTCTGCCTACTGATGCAATACCTCCTTGTGGGCAATGCCCACTGAGTGCATAAAGCTGGGATTCAAATTACTTGATAAATGCTGGTTTGATCCCAGGATATTTGGTTGAAACACCTGCTACCTAAAAACAATTTGCATCTTTTCCTGATGCCAAAAAAAGATCTGTTACTGTGGAAGCTGAAATTTAGCCAGCTCCACCCACATACATACACCTCCCCTTAAGAGCAGAATAAGTGAGATTAAAACGATGTCCATTTTGACTGAGAAGGACAAAAAACCTCTGGATCTACTTTTCCTGACTCAGATGAGGCCAGTAACTGACCCATATAGTAGGTTTGGCAAGGTACTCACATATGTCAAGACAAACTGCAGGATAGGTATCAATCCCTTCTGACTTCATCAGCCTGTGAAATAATCCTAAATAATCCCAGGGAAGTGGTGGAAATTTACTACTTTGGGATATCAGAATGAGGAGTGCTGTGGATGAGAGGCCAGATTTTAAACATATCCAAGGAGTCATAGATACTAAAAGATGCCAAATATGAAAAACAAAGGCACTGATAAGCCTAATTCACATTGGTCCAGACCTTCTGACTGTAGGAGTAGAAGAATCTCACCCCCAAAGAGTGACTCCTTCCTAGAGTCCTAGAAGGAAAAGTTTGACCCCTTGTGTCAGTGCTGTGCCAGGAATGCAGACAAAGATTTTGGGGTCAGATTTAGGCTATGCAGGCACTGAACTGCTAGTAAATTTGAACAAAAGGAATTTCCAAGTTCCTACAGACATTATTTACCAGTCTTCAAATACCACATCTTCTGAAACCCAAACCAGTGCTTTCCCCAAGCTTCCAGATAAATCTTTGGAGCTTGAATCACACCAATGTGTCTACTCACAACCTACACTATATATCCTTCACCATGGAAGCAAAACTCCCAAGAGGTGGCTGGCATTTTCCCTGAGCACTATTTATATCACACACTATTCATTTGAAGAGCTCAGGAGGGTTTTTGTTGTCCCCTGTGAAATTAGCTGTGAATTAAATATAAAGATGAAAATCCTAGTTATGGAACACACTAATATTGTGCTGCATATAATAGAATAGCCTTTGAAGGATAAAATGCAGCAGCACAGCATTTATGTGTAGTACCGGCTCAGGTTTTTTGTTTCATGCTCTCTACCTTCCATCCAGCTCCTTCATGAGGAAAATTCTTGACATTTGTTACTTGGCCTAGGTCAACATTTACCAGTTTACTAAGACAAAGTCAATGAATTTGTTTTCTTCCATTTCTTCCACCTGAAATGCTGCTAAATGTTTATCAGTTCAGTGACTAAAAAAATAATATTCAAGTCCACAAAGAATTGAACTGTCACTACAATAAATGAAGAATTAAGGAAATACTGGATTGGGGCAGAGATCCTGGATAATTTGGAGATTTTAAAATTTATTTATGATTTCTGGGATTAATTCAGATGTGTTTTACATGCATGAGTTTCCACACACAGCACTTTAGCTATAGATTCCTTCTCTCAGCAGATTTTGTGCTAAGACATTTGATTCTCAGTCACTGACTGAGGACAGGGTCTAGCACCCACAGTGGAACACTAGTACCTGACAAAATATTACTGCTAGGTTCTGTCATATTGTTGAGTCTTTTGTTGGAAGACCTTCAAATTCTAGACCTTTAGCAATGTATTGCTAAGGAGAAGTTCACCAAAGACTTCTAACAAGGGCTTTTTTTTTTCCTTTGGGGCATCAGAAATATTATGGCCTTGGACTGCATCTATAATTCACAGGGCCTTTCATACAGCGGTATCAGTGTGTCTGTAAGGAAGTATTTGTGAATATTCTGCATAACACAACATTATCCATTCTCTTGGTATCTTAGTCACTGCCTAAGACCTGCTTTTCAAAGTTCTGAATTCCCTCAAAGTCTTGCAAGCACTCCTTGAGGCAGAGGTTCCCTAAAGGTGGTTTGGGAATTACTTAATGGACAATTGCACCAGCCTGGGGGGTGCTACATGAATGTGCCCACCAGCCTGGCTAATGGAGAGTGTGCAGCCACTTCAGAAGCAGCTGCCAGAAAGGCTGCATGCCAGGGTGGGGCCCAGCTCTGCAAACTGCACAGGTCATCCAGAACAAAAGCACAGTAGTTGTACTTCCCCCCTGACATCCCAGCATACTCTAGCAGAGCATAACCATGAGCTGGGTCAGACACTGAGAGTGGCAAACATTTATAGCCTGCCAGAAGGTGCTCCAGACAGAAAGATGGCTTAAAAGATGCCTCCTTCCACTGAATTTCTCAAGTATCATTGCTGATCTGCTAAACCTTCTGCTGGGTGACATAATTCACTTCAAAACATCAACACTCCTTAAAGCATTAGAAGACGGCAAACGCTCTTTAAAGTAGGATAGCATAATAGACATAGGGGTGCTGTCAGTCCTGTCTGAATTTGTTCCCATGGAGAGGTGGGAAAAAGGACCCAAGCAGTACAGAAAGGAAGAAAAAAGTCTCCTCTGCTGGAAAATTTAAAGAAAACCAAAATACTTTAGTAAACAGCAAACTTTGGTTTAATGATTTCATTTAGACAAAGCTATTTCTTCTTAACCAGCTATACTAATGTTCATGTCTCTGCTAAAGAAAAACAAGGGAGAACTACAGCATCCCTGAGGATTCTTTATGTCTTGGGGCCTTTGAATATTTACTGCCACTGAAATGCAAAATGCTAGTGGTGAAAAATGAGATGCTTTAAATTCAGTGCTTTAAACCAAAATGCATACACTGAGGTTGTGCTGGTCAAGCTGCTTTCTACAAAGCTTTCCAAAAGCCACCAGTTGCCACTCCATACACCTACTACAGATGACCTGTTTGACTTGTTCTCAGCTTGCACTGCCTTATGCTTTCTTACGGAAGCTGTAGCTGAACAAAAGGCAACAATTTTTTTGCCTTGTTCTGCCTCCTGTAGGACACATCCAACAGGCTGGGATCACTTCTTTGACCAGGATCTGAGGCCCTGGCTTTAGAGCAGACTGAATTGTTAGGGGTCCTAGTGCCATTCCATGCTGGGGAAGTCCCACATCTGACCCTGTGTCCAGCCTGCTCAGTTTGTCGAAAAAGAAGCAGCAAAATCCCCACAAAGGCAAACCAAAAAAAGTCCCTAGTTTTCTGCTGACTCTGCAAGCTGAACAGGCTGAGCACATTGGAGGTACCAGGGAATAGCATCAGAAAGAACAGGATTGCTGGGATTATAGTGATCTGTGTCACTGTGGATTTGCAGCCTTAACGCACCCAGCTGGGTGAATCAGACTGGAGAAAACAGGGATTGACAGTGACCAGATAGAAAACTTGGAGTCTTTAAGGGAAACGGGACTGGAAAAAAAGGCGCAGTACAAAGCTTGACCAGAAGCAAGGCAAGACTCTTGATAAATCCTATCCAGCATAGATAGGATTTCCACTTAATATATCCCAAAATCTGCCCCAAGGATGGGACACTGCACGTGTGTGAGGGGCTCCTGCTGAACATCCCATTTATCAGCTCCAGAGCATCGTGTGTCCAACTTGACCGTACACCAACACGCCTGCTGTGACAACATACACCTCTGCATGATGTTGCTCAAGTTTCCTCTATTCCCACCAAATGCCTCAAATTTATATCCCAGGCTGACCCAGGCCAGGAATGGCACCCACACCTCCACATCCCTATAAGTTCCCCAGGCCCTGAACAAGTGACTGTTTGACAGCAAACAGCCCTACCTTCTTCTAGCCCTACCAGAAAGTATTCTCCCACCCCCCCCATTACCTTCTCTCCAAACTGGGAAATATTTCCTGAAAGCCCTTCTGTCACAAAAATTATACGTCTATCAGAAAACTATTTTCTGCTTTTTGCTGAGTAGAAATATTCCAAGCGATGTGCTCTAGTCCTTCCAGCTAATAGATTTACCTTATCCTGTCTTCTCATTGATTTCTGAAAGGTTCTCATTGACAGTATTTCCTTCTTCCAGATGGCCAGTAAATAGAACCCAAACAAAATAACCCTTGAATTTTCATATTTTCCTCTCCAGCAGCTGTTTATCCTGTGCATCAAACACATCTTTGATTACATTCTTAGTGGGACAATAAAATTATTGCCTCTTATTAAAATGTGATGACATACACAATGAAAAAAAAAGTGACCATTACACAGCATATCTGTTAAAGAATTGTGATAAACTCATCTGTGATGAGTTCCAAATAGAGAAAAGAATTTCTGAAGGTGGAAATCAGCTCTGTCCACAGGTTGCTATTAAGAGTGCTGTGGCTTGTGCCAAGATATCTTTTTAAAAGAAGTAGGCTACTGCACTTAATTGATCTTCACCTATAGTTTTTTTAAAAATTGTCCTCCATCTGGAGCAATAAATTTCTCTTTCCTCAAACATTAAACCTTCTTTAATCCTACAGACTAAACAACAGGTGGTAGATTATTTTTCAGAATTAGCAGCCAACTGCTAGAGCAACTCTCAGCCCAATTACTTTGGTTTGTGGCTTGAATTTCATGGTTTAGCAGCAGTGTATGTTTCTTACCAGGACAAACCAACTTCAATGGACATGTATCCTCATTTCCCCAGTCCCTCAAAAGTGAAGACAACTTCATAGCCCTCATGCTAAAGGGAAAAATATTTTTGGATATTAAACCCCAAACTGTAGTAGGGTTTCCACTGCAAAATATAAAAAGAGTTTTTCAAAAGTATTCTGAAGTCTCCGACTATTTTCTCCCACTGGGCAGCAAAAAAAAAAAAAAAAAGAAAGAAATCATCACACTTTTACTAAAATGGAACATATTTAGACGAGCACTCAATAGAGATAGATAGGACAGTATTTTACCTGCCTAGGAGAAAATATAAAATACAAAAAGGATTCCCTATGTCACCTTGACATTAATACTAAAATTGCAAAAACACAAAACCACACTCCAAAACTAAATGCACAGTGTCAGCTCAAGTCAATCATACTTGAATTTGTTCTAAATGTGATCAGTAATCAAAATAAACATCACCAAAGCAACACATGCTTTTAAAATTCATTTCAGGCTAGAAGACAAACTTTTCAGTTAGCACATGTTGGCCTGAAAACACCTTAAATCTGGCCTTTTTTGTTTTTTACATTTTGCAGCTGACTTCCTGAAAACATGCCCAAACTTTGTGTTCCCACTAGCCAGCATTTTCTGATTAAAAACATTTGAGACAATCCTGACAAGCTCTAACGCTAAGCACTCCTGAAAAATTCCACTACAGAGCGATTTAAACCATTATCCCTCATTTGTAGAGGTCTGTCCTTTTTGAAGCAGGTTTTCACAGGAATGGCCATTAGGAGAGCTGCCATGGGAACAGGCAAGCAGCAGGCTGTCAGATGCTCAGGAGTGCAGACAGCAGTGAAACCATGGGCATCTCCCTGTCCTCCTGCCCCGTATCTCCTTGTTAGGTGACCTCTTTAAGGCAGTTACTTGTCTGTCCCGAGTGACAGCAGGCACTCCCAGGCTCCAATTCATCTCACCTATCAAACACTGATCTCATGATGGGGCTATTCAGCCTCCCCCACAACAATTCCAGAGGAAGGGCAGCTGCCTGGTTTGAACAAAATGCCAGAGCACTCCACAGCTCACAGCAGAGAATGCTGAAGAGAACGCTGATCCCTGTGTGGACAGAACTATCTACAGAAGGCAACATCCTCTCTCTTGCAGACTAGTTGCCCACGTGGCTGATTAAGGGGCAAGTAATTGACTGAGAATGGCTCATCTGAGAGTAAAGTAAAAATAAATGGAAAAACCAGGAAGAGCCAAGATTATTTAAGGCCAAAGATTTTCAGACTATGGTACATTTCTGTGAGAGCCTCCCTTCAACTGCAGTAAATCCACCACTACCCTACCACTGAAAATACAGAGAATCCCCTGCCTTTTAAAGTTCACTGCCACACGTACAGATTTCTTTCAAGTATATTTAGGCACAAAAATAATTAAGGCATTACTGTATGTTGGGTGTGTTAATTGAAAAATCAAAGACTATACACTTCACTTTAATTAACAACTGTTCAGTATTTACTTAGGAGCTTATCGCGATATAATTGGTTTAGGTTGCTGCCAAAGATATTTTTGCCATGCATATTTTCCACATTGGTTTGAAATAAGGGGAGGATGTGGTGCATGACACAAAGATATATAGATTAATACAGCACGCATAATTTCTGATGTGATTCTAGAGAAGAGCAACAATGGAGGTGCCACGAATATTTTTGCTCTGCTCAAGCACATGATGAACTCCAAGCCGTATCACAGCTGTTTGCCAAACCCATTAAGCCTCTCCTCCCTGTCCAGTCTAATGCTCTGAAGCGCCTTCAATAACAGGCCTGTCTACAGATCTTGTTCCAGCTCAGACCCACTCAACAACCTGCTGCTGCTCTGCCCTCCTGGCTTGCTTTGCTGGCAGTCCCCAGAGCACTCCCCTCTCTGTGCCCCTGCCATATGTACTCTGTTCCTGCTGTCACACAGGTTGCTCAGCTCCTTGTCACACTTCCCGACTTGTTTAAGGGCTTACCAAGCTGTTTGGTCACCCATATGCTATTTTTTCAGGTTTCTCTATGCTTTCCACCCTGTGTCCCTGTACACAGGGATCTATTTTATTCATGAAAAAGGCCCTCCAGACATTGATCTAAAGTTTTGATTATATATGCAGCTCCAGAGATACCTGCTCTTTCCATTTCGTTCAATTTCTCCTGCTACCTCAGTTTTTTCAGTCTTTCCTCTCCTAGAATTTTGTGTCCCTGCTGCCAGTTGTCCATGACTGCTGCTCAGGGTTAGAGTCATAAGGACCTTCAATGCTTTTAACAATTATTTTAGAAACTCAGCTCAATATTTATCAGAGCTCTGTTTGTTCCTGTGACTATATAATGACCTTGCTTCTCCTCTTTTTTATTCCACAGATCCATCTGAAATGGTTTCAACCAGGATGTAAGAGATTAGACCTATTCCCTACAGTGTGAAGCAAACTTTGCAAGAAGGGAGACGGAGTGATTTATTCCCCATATCTGTTCTAGTCAAGGCCTTGCCACTGAGACTATCAACGAGCTGCCAATTAGTACTGCATTATCAGAGCTCAATATCAGTAATGTCAACAAAGAGACAGCCGTAAATCTCCAGTCTGATAGATCAGAAAAGTTGTGTAGGGCTGACCTTGGCTAGATGTCAGGTGCCCTCCAGAGCTGCTCTTATCACTCCCCTTCCTCAGCTAGACAGGGAAGAGAAAAATATAATGAAAGCTCCTGGGTCAAGATAAGGACAGGGAAAGATCATTCACCAATTAACAGCACGGGTAAAACAAACTCAGCTTGGGGAAAAAAAATTAAATTGATTACCAATTCAAATCAGAACAGGATAATGAGAAATAAGAACAAATCTAAAACCAGCTTCCCTGTACCCCTCCCTTCTTCTCAGTCCCAACTTTACTCTAAATTTTCTCTACCTTGCAGGAGCCACCCCTGTAGCCCACCCACTACCAAAACCTTGCCAGGCAAACCCAGTACAACAGGCCCTAGGAGCATTTACCTGGAAAGCCAGGAAGCAGCACAGGTCACACAGGTCTTAAGTCAAAGCTCCAGAGGTACTGCCTTTCCTTTCTGTAACAAATTCTCCTGTAGCATCTTCCCTTAGATACCGTGTGTGTATTATTTAAAAAAAAGTACTGCTAAAACCCACAAGTTTCTCAACACCCATTTCTTCAGAAGCCTGTGCTTTTTTCTGTGATATTTCTGAACAATAGCAGTAAACATTTAATTTTAATTTTAACCTTAGCAGTAGCAAAAGACTACAATGCGCTAAAAATTGAATACAGAAACAAAAAGCCACAAGCACAATATTCAATTAAATTAAATGCCACTTCATTTGTTTTCTTTGAGTCTTGACAGCTCAATATTCAATTTTGGGGAACTGTTCCTTGGTAAACATTTTGAGGAGGTAAACAATCTACCGGCTTTTTCCTTTTTGAAACATTGTTTTCTTATAGCCAGCATTTGCAAGAATGCAATTATCAATTTCTAAAATGTACCCCCCACATCATATTGCCTTTTTTTTGGAGAAGCCAGGATGGTGCTTGCTTAAAATGAAATCATCATAAGAGGAATTTTTATATCTCCAGGGAGCACAAAGGTGACAGAGTTCCAGAGTGCAGAAGTTGAATATGCAGCAGAAAAGGGCATGGAACATTCAGAACACAAAATATCATCAGAATCTTCTTTTCATCTCATAACTAGTGATAAAGAAACAGGACACTCCTGGACTACACATACACAGCAAGCAGGCAATAAGGCCCTGTCTGAAGAGAGAGCAGTGGACTGTCAGGAGCAGGAAAACCCACACAACACTCAAAATGAGCTACTCTGGCCACTCCCATGATGCCGTGGTTTTTTAGCTAGCACAAGACACAACATCAAGCATCTGACAGATTTAGGCCTATTAATTCCCAAAGGGCTGCTGAAAATCTGCCATGCAGCCCACATGTATGTCCATGTCAAAATTTGAAGGTGAATTTCTAATAAGCTTATTTGGGGCCCAAATACAAGAAAGAGATTTGGATGCTTCCAGTGCCCTCGCAGTAAATAGTCTATTGTGCTACTAACTGTTATTGCCATATGCACACCTTCAGGTGAGGGCTTGTATTGCCATTATGTATCTTTATTACCTGCTAGGAGAGAAGCTATTGGACTTATAATTATCCATTACTGGTACCTGGATACATTTCCTGAGGGAAGCTTTCCACTAATTTATACTCTTGTCATGCTTGCTGCATAGCATCTAATGTCGTTTTTCTAAATTAGATAAATAAAATATTTATATTTGGTGACCTTGAAAAGAAATGTGGACCACTAGCTCAGGATGAATTTCCTGGAATTCAATAAATATTAATAGAATACAACAAGCACCAGAGCAGAAAAAGAACGACTGATACACCCCTAATGAGTGTGGTGGCATTTATTATTTAAATGACCATTAGAAACACTCTTAGCCTTTTGAGGAATTCAAGCAGAAGTAGTAGACAGATGCTCCTGAATGCAGGAGATTAATCATTCTTTCTGTGCAATGCAGGATCAATTAATTTGTTTTTTGTGTTGTGCTTTTCCTTTTTTTTTCCTCACCAGTAAGGAAAAACAAATTAAAATCTGGATCTTTCTATGTGTCTAACTTATGTAGTGAGAAGTATTTCTGTGGCTTCTGGGTAGGAGAAAACACTTCCCACACAAACTCCCCTGTCCTGGCTACAACCCTATGGGTTAATCCTCTCAAGCAAACTGTGTTTCAGAGTCAAGAGCATGGGCATGCTGTCATAGAACAAACAATATTTTGACATGCTTGTGCCAGAAACAGCACCTGTGGCCAGGAATGGAAACTGCTGGGTTTTAGGAGATCTCACCTCTGTCTGTTAAGCCAGGTAACAGACAGAGAGGAAGGTCTGGCCTTAAGACTGAAGTTTTATCATGCTGGGATCTGGGTAACATAAGTTACCACCACCTGATAAAAATCAGTAGATCTTGGACATAGACACCAGCCAAGACCGCGGCAGACCATTGTAAAAGTTGAGATGAGAAAGAATGGGGATATATATTTACTTCCCTTTGAGTCTACAGTAGCTGGTCACAGCATATGTCAAAGAAATACCACAAACCCAGGGTGGGCCAGTCCCATCCTCTGGTCAAATGTCTTTGCCCTACCACAGCCCTGCACCAACACCAAACATCAGACAAATTGCTCACAGGAGCTGTGCCTCACCTTCAAGACTCAGATCTTGCAGAACATCATCTACCACGCAGCCACAGGCCAAAGAAAAAGATGTCAAGTCCACTTTGGCATGAACAGACCCTGGAGTCAGACAAAGGCTTTAAGTTCCACACTGTGCATTTTGCATTTCATTGAACAAGCACAGGAGATTTGTCGCAATGAAGTTCTGATGCTGGTTTCAACGCAATACTGATTATTTCCACAAAGATGAAAGGAGGGGAAAAAAAAACGTGTCAAATACCAAGCTACATGGCTATATAAGGCAAATACGAGGGTGAAAAAGAATTCAAAATACTCCAATGATATAATCAGTACTGCTTGGCATTTCAGAAAAAAACCCAAACGAACTTCCAAAATAATAGACTGTTATTTAACAGAGAGGTTTTTCAAATTGAGATGAATGAAAACAGAAACAAAATTTAACATTTTGGTTTACGTAAAGCAACAGCATTAAAGGCTTAGTACCACTTGTTCTGGTAAATCTTTGCGAAAGATAAAAGGAAGCTGAAGCTTTTAGGCATCCTCTTATCAAAGATAAATGCAGCAGAAGAGGCACATTTCTTATATCCCTTGCTACTGCACGTCCTTAGCTTCACACCTTGATTTGCTGGCTGTTTAACAAGAGGAGCTCTTGCTTTACAGCTGGCTTGTAAGGTTTTGAAAGGTTATAAAATTTTGAGTAGCCTGAAGCTGTTTTAGATAAGCCTCGAAAAAAAAGAAGGTACAGTGTTTGATGGGATAGTTGCTCCACCCTTCCCTTCCTCTGCAGAGCTTCGCTGAGAAGTAGGTATCTCTCAAAATGCTGCAGACAGGAGGCCTTTTACCTCCAAACCAAACCAGAGTCCATGACCATCCATTTTCAGGTTTTTTCCTAGTTGGCAAGTGGAATTCCTAACATAGGAGCTGGAACACAGAAATCCTAATGACTTTTGGAGGGGATTTTTTGCGATAAAGGTAGGTTGGTAAGATTTTTGTAACATGTTTCAGAGTTTAAAGCCAGAGCCTTATGTGGCTAAGCAAAGCAGTTCTGATTTCTGGCAAACTGTTTCAATGAAAATTAGACAAGTGAACAACCAAGTGAAGGGTAGCCTTGTTACAGAGGAATAGAAGCTGGAAAGAGGATGGCATCTGACTTTCAAAGCTGCTTTTGTAAAGGTCAGGTCCACACTGATTAAGTATCAAGTCATTTCACAATTGTCTAGATCAAGTCAGATGTTTACTGCAAGCTGGATAATTATCATCTACTTGAATATGATGGAAAAACTTATTATGTGCTGATGTGTCTCTTCAAAAACAAGATTGGAGCAGAGATGTTCCTTTCTCTTCCCTCTTCCTCTGCCCCCAACATTCTCCACAATGGTTCAAGTGAATTTCATGTTAAAGGTACAGATTTAAAATTCATGAGACTGAATTTTTAGTTCATTATCAGAGCCCAGAGTACGGGTTGGTGCTGGACAGATTGTTGAGCATGACTTAACATATTCCCTGATACTGCAGCACAGCCACATCTACCAACTAACAAAATGTATGTTCCTCCTAATTTTTAAGTGTCTTGCTGCCAAACACAACACCATAACCCAGCAGTTTTTATCACCATTCCCTCCTGTGCAACACTACATTTAAGCACCTGCTTACCATTAAACAGGTGTTGACAGTCAATTGATTTCAGCACTTCCTACAACCACATTGATTACAATCAAGAACATTTTAGGCTTTGGGGCATTTTGCACAAGTAGGTGGATTGTGCACTGGACAATGGGCAAATCCTCTGCAGCAAAGCATCACTCCAAAGGTTTTGCTGTCAGTCCCTAAAGTCATTTAAGCATAGGCAGTGACAGGGCAGAGAGATTACAGCGCTGGCATGGGTTCAAGTCCTGCACCACCACTCACCTCCTCTGTGATCTTGGACAAATGATTTAGGACAATTGTGCTCCTTTTCTTCCCAAAGATGGTGCAAGAGGCACAGATACAGTGTTGAATGAAGATCTTGCAGACTCCTGCAAAGAGGTGATAGGTCACCTGTGCACCTGCAATCAAGATCTATCCTGGGGAATATGAGAATGTGAAAGCGAAGCATAGCTAACTGCTATTTTCCAAACCTAATCTTTTCACAGGATTCAATCACATCAATATTTTCATGCATCAAAAAAGGAAGTCTTGCCAAATGCAGACCTACATCCTCATATTAATAAGAGAAAAATTAATTATTTCAGCTTCAAACAGGAGGGTAGTTTAGAAATGTTTTCATTAATTGGAAGGAGGAAAATTAAGTTAAGCATTCACTTAACTATGAAGCTGTTTCGGCAACTTCTACATAAGTATGAAGTATTTCCAGCCAATCACATCTTTCAGGAATATCATTTGTCTATATTGCAAACTGATACTTTCATGCCTTACAAAAAAAACCATTTGAAAATTGCTTTGGAAAAAAAATGGACCTCTGTTCCTGTTGTCTTGAAGTGTGTCTAGGAAGGAACACGAATATCTCTGCATCTGATGGAGTTTACGCTCCAGGTCTGTAGCAGGCTTTATTGCCAGGCTAGTGTTTTAACTAGCCAAAAGGACATTCAAACCCCCTATGGCTCTTGCTCACAGTTCAGAGACTGCCAGATGAATTAGAGGTGGAAGCGCTTTCAAATGATGCATGACATCCATTCAACACTGGCAATCAATGCCCCTAAATTACTCTGTGATCAAGTCTGAACTTCACTGTTACAGATTCAGGAACACATGATTCAGTCTCTGTATCAACAAGTTCAGTCAGGTGAACGTGCACCTGCATCTGAGAATTTTCTCTCTAGCATCTGTTACAAATAAACACAAGTCAGGACCAGTTTCCAGTGAAGCTTTGAACAATCAGTTTTACTCAGAAAGCATTGCTCTTGTTACTAAAAAGAGATTTTCACCATGACACTGGAACCCCTGAGTGGTGACTATGATGTCCGCAAAGTCTATGTCGTGTGTGTTATGTCACCTGTCACTGGACAGATGGAGAACATCACAGTTTGGTCCCTAAAGCAATCCGCTCAGATGTGCAAGAGATAAAATCTCTCACAGTTCCACTTTCAAGTAGTGGTTTGTGTGGTGCCCATGCACACCAGAGTGTCAGTCCTTACTAAAGAGAAAAACTTCAAAAAACCCAAATAGCACATAACCCAAAGTGTAATTTTCACACATCTGTCCCACACCATATGGTAGACTTCAGAAAAAATGTTTAGAACATGATTATAGGAATTATTATAATTTAAACATTATTTCAAATGGTTTTGGTATTCGGCAAATATCATGGAATTTTATACGGATTTTTAATTTTCTAATCATTTCTGTATTCCAGAAGAAACTAATCCCTGTGACATTCCACTGGATAATTACAAGCAAGCATGTGATACTGCAGAGCAGGAAGTTTAAAACCTTTCTTAAAAAAAAAAAAAAAAAATCACACTATATTGAAACATCTCTGATTTGGTTTATGCAGGTGATACTAAAAACAGTTTCCCAGTGAACATAGCTTCTGGCACAACCATTTATTTTGAAGAGGCTGTACATCTGAACAGGGTTTCAAAAGGGATTGGGCAAAACAATAATTTAAATTTCTGACTTATTCAATAGAAGATCATTTTTTACCTACACTGAATTGAAATGCAATTGAAAAAGAAAAAAAAACATCATTCAAGTTAGAAGTATGTTTCTTTCTTAAAGAGATCATATATACTGTGGAAAAAAAAAATCCCCTTTTTAAAATGGGAACAGAATACATACACCATGCCTCTTGTCTTAATAACTAATTAAGTATGTGTTTAAGTGCTTTGTTTAAAGACATGCCTGCTTAGTAAAGGCAGAAGTGTCTTATTGAATTCAAGAGTATAATGCTAAGTATACACTTCAATGCTTTGAAGAACAGCTTTTGATTTGATGGAGAAGAGTTTCAGAGGGAAAAGAAAAAGAGGGTCTCCCTGAGTTCTTAAACGGAACTGGAAATGTGATTTCTGATTTACTGGAGAAGACTTCATCTGCAGCACTTAATTTCTTTCAAAGGAGCTCTGTAATTACCTCTTGGATCTTGCCAGTGTAAACACGACAGAACCCAAGAAGCTGCTTTGCAAATGAGGGTTAATGCAGCATGTGATACACCATATAGGACCGGACAGCACCAAACAAAGGTTAATCCGAAGCAGCAAGAGATACTATGTGGGTTCTCTTATTGAACACCCTAACAGCAAGGAGGGAGAGAAGAAAAAAGCATTGCCTCTCAGATACCTAATTATCTGCAATGTAGATGCAAATATCCAGAATTTGATGAGGTCTTTACTTTTCACCTTTAAGCACCACATTAGTAATTCATGAAGCCACTACTAACGTTGTTGAGTGCAAGCAGCAGTGAAAATTAAGCACTAATGACTCCAGAGGTAGGGTGCCCATAAAATGAGTAGGTACCTCTGAGGTCATCTGTTCTATCCGAACTTAAGTGATGGAAAAATTTACATTAGCTCAGCGTTTCATCAGCTGCAGGTTTCTGAAAACCATCACTAATGCCAAGGGTAGTTTTCCAGACAGCAGGGGAGTTGCTACAAACAAAAGTTCACACCACCATTACTAAAAAAATCTCCACACATTTCCTGGCCTTAAACACCACCAGCTTATGCGACATTACTTCAACAAGGCAGAAAAGCAAAATGACACACCAGCAAGTCCCTGTGCAGGGAGGTGACCCAACAAGTTAAAAATCCATGACCACTTTGTCTCCTTTCCTGAGGACATGAAGATTCAAGCAAGTTGCAGAATTATGTTTACATAAGTCACTGGGATTTCAGGGCCACTTTTAAAGCTCTAGTCACCCAAAGAGTTAATCTCTGACAAACCACACTGCAGCAAGTCTGTCAGCAATGACGTTGTTAAACTGCTGCAAGAAATCCACTAGACTTTCAAACTGTCCAAGCAACTATATATTGGATACAGCTATTAGGGTAAGTTTAGTCCTGAGAACTAGCAAGACAGTTTATGCAATATTAAATAGCAAGTACTGAATTTACAACATAAAATTACAATGTTATTTTGACATGAATGATACATTAGTAAATCAAGACACCTGCCTTTGGCCTAACAGCAATCAGGCCTATGAAGGTGTTTCCATACAACTCATTTTCCATCTTACTGTGCTTTCAGTATTTCAACCCAAAAAGAACACTGAAAGAAATTTTTTTTTAAATAACTCCAAGAAAAAGAACAAATCAATGGACTGAGTGTTTCCATGCTCTTGAATTATTTAAGTACTGACATGATTCCAGTATTCATCCATGTCAGAAAATGTGCTGCTCTGGAAGACCACAGCCCCACGGAGCTGTAGTAATTTACACACCTGGAGAATCTGCTCTAGACCACGAATAGAGAGGGAAAATATGATTTTTAATGTGATACCTCCATGGAAACCTCATCTCGTAAATTAGAGGTGTTTCTGTCTGCTTTGATTTTTGACAATAATCACAATGGCTAGTGAAATATATATATTTAGAAACAATAAACTTGAGTGTTAGTGTGGATGGATGGCAAAAGCCCGCACACTGACGTGCATTAAAAATAGTGAAATCAGTTCCTTAAAAATAAAAAGGGACAATAGGGGAAAAAATTACATTTTCCATAATTATAGTACAGCTTTTTAAGTAGGTTCACAATATAAAAGAGATTAAATGGAAAGAAATCCAAATACAGATGCTGCACAATCAGTCAAACAGCACATATTTTATTACAGGAAAAAGAAACAGGTAGTTGAACCCTTTGCAACACACTGAGATTAATCATTCATTATGGGTCTGTCAGAAAATGAGAAGGACAGGATAAAAGACTGCTGCCATCAGTGGCACTCCCTGAATTTAACAAGGTAAAACTCCTGTTCAGCTGGAACAATGAAATTATTGAAGTCTGAGAAGCACAGGACTGAGAAAGCATCAATGATTTATAACTGACTGAGGACTCCGCCTTGGCATGTCTATGAATTCCGCTATGGATTCACCCGCCTCAGACAGGAGAGGCAGCAGGAACACGTCTCTCCCATCTCTCCACAGACCAGGCAGGACACCAAAGGTACATGTCAGTCTCAGGTAGGAACATGGAGCCCCTTTATGCACGGTACCCTTTTAAACATGGTACCACAGCAAGTCCACTGGGCTTTTATGGAGCCATTCCCTGCTTTGCTGGGTCTACCTCAGACCTGCAAAGACTTGCCTGTTCTTTGCAAGACTTACTCCAGTGCTCCCCACTGCTGCAGTGCCTGGATCTTGTCTATTTACTACTGGGTCCGAGTTTCTATTCCTCCCAGAAATCACACAAAAGCTGAAGATGTGGCTTGGAAAAAGATGATGATGCCTTTCTCCTACGCCATGGCTTCACTTGAGCCCCACAGTGCCCCTACGAGAACAGTTATGATTGGAGACACTAGAATATGTTCAAGAAATGGTTTAAGATAAGCATGGCCAAACCAGCACCTCAGGGCCAGGATTAGCCGGACTTGCAGACTAGGAGCCAAAGTTATGACAGTCAGTTCCTGTTTGAGTTGTAAACTTGCATGCTGCAGGGCCAGTGCTCACACCTGAACCTGTGGAACAATGTTATAGCTGGCAAAACTGGAATCAAGACACAAGATGACATGTACAGTGATACACCTGGGATAGAAATGCTAGAAAACAGCATTTAGATAAAAATTCTGGTGAGGCTGGAAATTCTCAGACTCTAATGTGTAAAACCCAGGCCTTAGTTATAGGGACTTAAGTAGACAGTAATCATAATTACTAACCCCAGGATTTCATTTTCTGAGGCAGGTGGCCTGCCTAGGAGTCAGCCTCATGTTGTCTCTCCACTCCTATCCAGTCTCACTCAGCAAGCACAGGAAGATGCCTGCTCAGTGGTCTAGCTGTGTGTGTAGTGCCCTGCTCCTGCCTTTGCAGGATGTGTGGATCTGTGACTATTTAAAGTCGAAACACTGCTTTTCAGCATGAGAATGCCACTTACTGCTGGGAATCTTAAGCAAAAGAAAAATTATATATATTAACATACGTAAAACTGAAAGAAAAACACTCTGAGAAAAGCACGTAGGCTGCTGGGGGACAACTCCCGAGAAAATTGTTATACAGCCCTTAGTGAATTACTTTTTCCAGAGAGGCAGTAGCTGAATTATCAATATCCAGCAAATGACTGTCTCGATTACAGTAAATCCTAAAGGCAATACGGCCTCTTCAATGGAAGAACCACTGCACTGCTATTTGCAGAATCAAATAACTTACTTCATGTCAAGCCTTTGATTTCTGCGTGCTTGTTTTGGACTTTGAAGGTTGAATTATGCATTAAAACCTGAGCCCCACAAAGGTTCTTCTACCTTGGAAAGTGAAAAGAGTTTTATCTGTGATGGTAAAGGGGAAATAATGCAAAAATTGGTATGGAAAATACTGCCAGCTACAACTTGCAATTCTAGGCTCTTCTTGGGAACCCAGCAAGGTTATGATTCAGCTTCAGTTTTACCCCAGAAGAATAAAGCAGTATTAACTGGGAGAAATAAAAACAGCCAAAACCCCCACACCAAACTCAAGAAATGAAATGCATCTTTAGTACGGCCTTACTTGTCTACAAAGCTTCATTTAATTTGTTTCAACCATCACAACTAATCTTTAAAAATTTATAGTGTTGGATTCTTTCAATCTACCTGCTGTGTCCTATTAAAATTAATTTTAAAACTGGAGATCTCAAGGCTGTGCCTGGCTCCTCATGCTCATTTTAAGGACACAATGTCAAGCTCAGCAATGTCAGCGGAAGCCTTCAGAGGACCCCTTTTATTTACAGTCTTCATTTTTTGTTTTGTTGCCCCTCCAATTTCCTGTGATAGGAGGTTGCCTAATAAATACCGCCTCCAATCAGCAGTTCTTTCTCCTAGCTGAACACAGCTTCCTGAGCCACAGCCTGTCTTTTGTGAAGTGAATCTGAGGGACTCACATTTAGATAGCATCATATTAACTCACACCTCAAAAGAGGCGTGTAAAAGGAAACTAGGGACAAACTGGACTTCAGAGACCTCAGGAGATAAAAAGGGCAAAGGGGTCTGACTCTTCGTGGAGAAGCACTAAACGAGATGCCACCTGTCAAAACAAAACCAAGGTTTTATTTATTCATCAAACCTCCATGTATAAAGTGGGGTTTATTGATATTCAAGGAATGCAACACATTTTCCCTGAGGATTACCTTGTGCAGACACCTGCCATTATTTAAGAATGTGTGCCTTGCATTTCACTATTCAAATATATGGACAGTCAGTATTTTCTTGGGGTGCAGCACAACCCAAAACTCACGAATATTCTCAGGCTTCCACCTGCAAAATGGGCTTTGGCATTAGGAAGGGATAAGCGAGTGGACACATCACACCCATATTTCTACTTTTGCTAGAATATCATTTGAAATCTTGTCATTTTTTAAGAATGGAAAACTGGGAAAAAATCAACAGCTTGTATCTTAATATAGATATGCAGATGACGATCATCTTAGCCAATGCTAAATGGATAAAAGTCAGGCATCTAGGCTAAGCTGGTTATTTTAAAGAAATAGAGCCCCTCTCGCAGATAACCCATTCATATCAGAGGGAGCTTAAACCATTACTTATACACTTGTCCCACAGATGGGCAAATTAATCCTTCCCCAGGATTCCTTTGCACAGCCTTGTCTTTGCTTTTCTGCCACAGTAGGAACCACAAGCAGTAGAAACTGCTGTCTTCTATTTACAATCAGAGCATCACAGCTCCTAAACCAAAACCTGGCTGAGTTTCAAGAGAAGAAGCTACCCTCACTCTGCTCTACCAAAGGAGATGCTGGTTGCTTTCAAGAGTAGAATTATGAGGAATTTTTACGGCTGATAGCGTGACACAGTCACTTTGACTATTTTGAAAGACATACACATGAAGGCTGCACATGTCATAACTCCATCACTACTAATCAAAAGCATCCTAAAAAGAGCATTTTATAGTGTTTGTCACTGAAGTGAGAGACAGAACCATGTTAGCCTACTGAATCAGCATTCTGCACATTTGAGCACAGCAGCAAACCCCAGTTATTATGAGTGACCACAAGAAGCATCTTTGCTGGTGGTCTTTTGTGCCTAATCCACGTCAGAGTGAAAGCAGTTAAAAACATACTCAGGACTGGTAACAGAAGGCTTATGACGAGTCTGAATGAAGCTCTCACAGACCTAAACCACAAAACTGATAGTAAAACCAAATTATTTTGTGCTTGGACCAACAATCTGACTCATACCCTGGGTTTCCTTGTTGTCCCAGCAATTAGGTTACTCCCAGTGCTACAGACTATTGGGAGCTAGCTATTCTTTTCCCTCCAAAAACCAAGTCACCCTTCAGCATGACTCCAGTAGATACAGCAACACATGGAGGCCTCCACAGTGGTCCAGCTTTCCTGCACAAAAGCAGTAAGACTTGTACTAATAGAAAATCTGCAACACAGAACTGCCTGTTAAAAGAGCTGGCAGATGGCAATTCAGAGGAGGAATTCCTGGAGAAAGAGAAACAATGAGAAGTAAATCACAAAAAAGTTGGCACAAAAGCTCAATTCATGACCTTTATAAAGCCCTCTGTACACACAAAGCCTAGCTATACCTTTTGGCTCAGGCTGAACAGGATTTCTGTACAGCTTCCAACACTGCAGGTGCAGATGAGTAAACAGCAAGCCAGGGGCAACAGCAGCACTCATGGAATAACCAGAGACTGGTTAAGGCCTCTGTTCCTTCAGTTTAAACATCATTTGATGTTTGTGCTCCACATGGTGCCCTGACTGTGCAGGAACACTGGTATATAGGGCTGGAATTTGAAAACTGGGTGTTTCCCAACGGTGGAAGACAGGCAGGCTGTGTACTAGCCCAATTCCTCCCTGCTAGCTGCAGCAGCTGACAAGCTTGAATTGCTGCCTGCCACCTTTGTGCCACAGAGCAGGATGCTGGTGCCACCAACCAGGAGATGCTTTCAAAGGCCAGCTTAGACATTGTCCCTGGACATATCTCCTTTCCCTTCTAGTGCCCTTGGTCCTTATTCACTGCAGAAGCATTTTCTAAGGGACAAATGGGTTCATCCTGGCTCCCTTAGGCTCACCATCAAATGGGCATGAGGGAAACAGAAGAGACATGGTCTGAACCACCTCTATTCCTAGTTTGCCTGCATGCATGGAGAATTTAAGTGCCACAACAAAGTTCAAGGCACATGGGAAGGATCTTGTGACCCTCTGTCCCTGTAGGCAACAGAAATGGCCCCTAAAACTCTGAATACCAAACCAGCTGGGAATTACATTCATTTGCCCTTGGAACGGCCATATAGTTTTCACGGACCTGAAAAACAAACCCAATCTTTTTCCGACCCAAACAGCACAGCTCTAATACTCAAATACTTCATGGGAGATCCAAAATATCAATTAAATTTGGAAATGCCCCCCCTGGGCTTTAAAGATTCGGGCGGCCAAGGCCCAAGCACACAGACTTCAATGCCTCTTGGCTGCCTCTCGAGGTTTTTTGGGCAGCAAGGCTGTGCTCTGGGACCACTGATCCCAAAGGCCAGCCAGCTGGCCTTGGTAACAAGCGGGTGCTCATGCAAGCAATGCCAACACAACAGGAAGGGGATGCCAGACATCTGCCTTTGTAGTACAGCACAGGGAACGTGGTGGTATGCTAAATTCATCTTTCCAATCTATCTAGCTAGATTCACCCGACTGGTACACATCAGCAAAGTATCTTTTTCCCTATAACATCTGCTCTTTGCTCTCAAAAACATACCAAGCCTCACACAACCAGTGCTCTGACTAGAGGTCATTTGTGAACAGAAAAAGAACAAGACTCCCCATAGACTTACTCTGCATGCAGAATAGCAGGTGTCACTGAGTTGTTGGCTTTGAAAACATGCAACTAACCACAGGACAGCCCAACCAGCCCCACAGCCCTCATTATGCCATTAACAAGGGGCTATTCATCCATCTCCCCTTGCTTTAACCAGCAGGTCTATTATCAACAACACTGACAGCAGCATCACTTCTTACATATAAGCATCCTGTCTTACAGTCACCATGTGCTGCTTTCTTTGGGCAAGTTTACATTACAGCTTTTAGAAGGGTGTAGCATAACTACGTTTCATAGGACTGGAATTCTTTTAGGACAATAACGTTCTAATTATGGCTAGTTAGGATTATTTTATGTATATAAGCATATATAGTGTAACCCCCAATTATAAGTATATATAATAAAACCCCCAATTTTTTCATCAAAACAAGCTCTCTACAGATAGAGCTTGCATTAAGGAGAGCTTCACTTGGAGAAACTGCAGAGGTTCAGGAAAGATGTAAAGGGAAATTAATATTTTGATTATAGGAAACAATTTGAGGGATCTTTGTCCCTGTTAGAGAGCTCCGTGGAGCGTGGTGTATCACACTAGACTAGGCCAATGGGCACAGCACCAGATTCAGGCTCAGCTCAAGCTGGCACATGGGGAGAAGGGATTAGCAGCCTTCCACAGTGACTTTGGGGTGACCTGAGTGACACGGCCACAGCCACTTAGCTGGTCTGCAGTCATTCTGCTGTCAAGCAGCAGCTGGACAGAGGGCCTCAAAAATTAAAAACAGCCAAGGCACTTGAAGGGCCAGGCACCAGCCATTGGCTGAATAGCAATGGCCAAATCAATAATTTAACCATGTACCTTGGGGCTTAATGGACTATCAGTGAGCTGCACAGTCTAGGTTCCTGCCAACTCCCCCAGAAGCTACTATTTTTCCTTCCAGAATGTTTGTTGAACCTGACAACACTTACTGAAGGAGAAGAATGTGCATAAGTAATTCGAAGTGACCTTTTGCATATAAAGTGATTTTATTTTATATGTATAATTACAGAGTTAAATACAGAAGGGAACATCCAACAAGAGCATTCACAGTGGGACTGTCACCTCCAAGGAGAGATTTGGGTGCTAAAGCAGCTTCAGTAGCTAATGGTATACACTATCAAAAATTGTGAGCATATTCTAATTCCGACAAGGCTTTAACTTTGTCTTCCACGAATTACGTGCATCTAAACTCCATCCCTCAAGCCTGATTATGGAGCAGGAAAGACCAAAGGACACTACAAATGGCTTTTCTTATACAAGGTTTTTCTTAAGTATAGGCATACAGACTTATTTGAGCCATGTCATGAAACACAACTCCATGTTCATTGCCAATTTTCTTACACCTCTGACCATGCATACACATGCCAAGACAACCTTGGTAATTCACTCCAAAAGCAGAATTCAGGAGTGGCAGCAAACTGGTGTTAGCTTGATTTTATTTTTTTTTAATGATTGTTTTGGTTTGGTTGCCTTTTTTTTTTTTGTGGGTTTGTTGTTGTTGTTGTTTTTGTTGTTGTTTGGTTGTTGTTTTTTTTTAAACCTGGATTCTTGGACAACACTCTTGAAAGTACCTCAGTCCAATTCAGTAAGGAGGCAACAGCAACCTAAAAGAAAAATGTGTTCTTCCATCCAGTTGAGAATTCAATGTTAACAGGATAATCTCTCAAAGATTGAAACTCAAGATCTGAAAGACTTATTCAGAAATATTCCAGCAAAACATCACAGGAATCATAGCCAGCCTAAAGAGATAGTATGTGTCACCTAAATTTAGAGCATTCTGGCTGCACAACATCTCCTACAAACTCTCTGGAGGAAATTTCCTGTGGTAGAACATAAGTATTTTTGGCTGGTCATCTGAATAAACTCTGCCCCCTAAAACATTGCAAATAACTTCCTAGAAGTAGAGCTGCATTGAGTCATCATCGGTATTGTACTTTAAAAGTTGGGGCCCTATTTTCATATGCTGAAAAAAACTAACAATGAAAGGAAGCTCTTGGGCAAAATATTTTAATCCAAAACAAAGTTCAGCCAGGTTATTGTTTTTCCTCTACCTACTGCAGCAAATACCACATGATATATGATGTATCCTTTATAGGCAGCTTCGTGAAGCCTTCAAGTGCTACGTACAGCAAAGTCTGCTGCTGAGATTGTGATCAAAAAACCTCACGCAGGACAAATGTCAGAGCGAGAAGAGAGCTAGGAAATGTTAATAGCATGCCTTTAATCGCATGCTGGCTCTTCATCACAAGGCAAATGGTTTGCTGGAGCTTCAGTTGTACTACAGTAACAGTTTGCTGAGATGAATGTAGCAGCATTGTTAACGCTGAGCTACTATTATGTTCTTAAGTGTGCATGACTTACTTTTAACAGAACAGTTCAGTTCACGTTTGTTACACAGACAATAGCAGCACTTTGGAAGAGGGTATAAAACTTTCAAATCTCCAGAGACGTGTTCAATGTGACGGTAATTCACAGGTTGTTCAAAGCTCACTTTCAACAGAAAATAGTCTCTTCCATTAATGCAGTCGCTGCACCCCCTACCCCACTTTCAGGTTTTTTTAGCAGTTGTTCCATTCATAAACTGGTAGGGGAAGTAACAGCAAAAAGTTTACAGCCACTCCTAAAAATATACAGAGTAAGTCTAAAACCTCCTCAAAGTTAATCCATTTAAGCTGCAAACACACCTAGAGAGCCAGAATTTCGCTGGGCAGGGAACAAGAAAATGGCATCTGTTGAAGTGCAACAGCCCACGGTTCACTCGAGGCAGACAGAGGGAGCTATTGCTATTCAAACGGGAGATGCTCCCTGGCAGACACACACGGTTATATATAATCAAGCAGTTTGAAAGATGACTGACACTGAAGACCTCATTTACTAAGGGGAAAGCGAAAATGCATCTGTAATTCCCCCCATTTCCTTCTACAGTTTTCATCTCCTCTTGCAAAAAAAAAGCACCACCAACAACACAGAAGTGTTGTGTAACATTAAAAATAAGTCTTTCAAGCCTGCTTTAATTACAGCCCATTACTGAAACCAAGCAGATCTGAAAGAATTTCTCCCCCATGTGGCTTATCCCAGGGCAAGGGGAGCACTTATCATGGATAAGCAATACAGGGAGCGGTGGACTGAAAGGACCAAGGGGCACTTCCCATGCTGCCTCAGGACACCACGGACCCAGGTTCAAACTGACTGCTGCAGGCTTGCAACGTGACCCAAGCCAAGTCACAGCTCTGGTCACCTTTCCTGCAATAGCCTCTTGCCTCCCAGCACTGCTGGTAGCAGCTCTAGATGGGATCCAGCCCCAGCTCACCAGGCTTAGCCTGTTTTCTGTTACCTGTCTGAAGGCTGGTACCTAAATTGCTGGGGAACAAATTGTCCTCAAAGTCTAGGAGCAGGAAACTATGAGGATGTGTTCTGGATCAGACTGAAGTCCAGTTAGCTGCTGTCTTCTACCTAGCAATTCTTTAGAGCAAGGGTCGTACAAATTTTTACCCTTCTGCAGCCTTTCACTCCTGTCATCACTGCTGTCCTCCTGGGGAAGGGGTTCACCATGGAATGGAGGAGAAAACCAGCACCTCAGAGATGCAGCCAGCAGAATCCTACCGAAGTCCCTAAAGCCCACAATTGCTCAGTGTTCAGCCAGAAATAGGCTGGGTGGCACAACTCTGTTTTCGTTGCACTTCTTGGCTTTCGCTTTCTAGCAGCTTCAGTCAATGCATTAACAGATTTCCCCACGAAGTGCAGCAATGTCCTTGGCCCCAAAAATTGTGACAAGACTAGCAATAATTAGTTTAAACTGGGTATCTGAAAACCTTTTATTAGCAGGCTCTGTAGAAAATAGTCTGAAATCTTCTTAAAGCAGAGAACTCAAGTCTGAACAGGAAATTTTAGAAACACAGAAAACATGCCAAAGTATTATCTGCTATATAGCTTTTGCTCATATTGGCAAGAGTGCTGTGCTGTACAAAGTGAGCTTTAGTTCAATATTTACTGCAAAGAAAAAAAAAAGCCTTGCAAAAATTAATGGGTGAAACACCCAATAAAACAAAAAAGCATAGGAAGCCAGCCTGACTTTCTGATCCCTTGCCAGCACCACATCCTTGCTAGGCTGCACTCCACTGCAAAAAGCAAAGCAACAGAGGACAATAAGAGGGCAGAGATGGTTTCCCATGTTTAGAAGACATCCTTTGGAAGATTACCAGAGAGATTATTTATTCCTTTTTGCCGTGTTTCAGCTTTAACAGATGGAATCCTAGTAATTAAACAAAATTCTACTGCATGCTCCTATGGATTTTAATGACTGGTATCTCCTTGGTTCTTGCCCTGTACTTCTTGCTGAAGTCCTTCAGGTGGGATTCCCTCGAGTATTCAGTCTGCCTCGCCTTGTTACAGCCAGTGGCATAAGACCTCCTGACCTCTGCAAGAATAGAGTGCAGCAACATCCTTGCTGCTCCTTCTCCCGCTTTTGAATTCGTCTCCCTGCTGCCACAGACTGTCTAATTGATGTCAGTCAAATTTAAACCCCATCTCATGCAAGTACATGGAACAGACATACATAAATATTCTTCTGAGCAAAACCTGAAGGCATCCACTGCACAGAGGAGGTTCAATTTCAGAATATAGTCCAAAACTTTACTTTCTATCCTGTTTAATACTTTGATTTATATCCTCATTAGCCTGGGGAATAGCTCCTATTAAAACTATTAAAGATAATTTTTGCAATAATATCAAAGGATATGAGTAGGCGTAATGATGGTACTAATGATAAAAATTAATAACATTCATTATTTTTAATCATATGTACAGTTGAAATGAATAATCAGGAAAATAAACAAGACATTTTATGTGAACCTAAAACTAAGGGGATGTGAAAAAACTATAAATTACACTCACTAGTCCACTCAAAGTTTAATATTGCATTTTTGCAGACAAGAAAGTATTCTGCAGGCAGGCCAGACAGCCAGGAACCAGTGAGCAGCATAACATAAAGCAAATGCCTGTTCACCTCTTCCAAACCTGCACCCTTGATGCCTCCCTCACTCCAGGATAATGTGGGCATTTGGCACCTTACTTCCAGGTACGTATGAGACATAACTGGATTGGAATGTTATTAATGCTAAAAAACATCAGTGATAACATTTCTTCCTTTAGCCTCAACAGCTGTTCCTTTACCATCTCACTGTCCATGTCTGTTCAGATCTTTAGCATGACACCGTTTCTCACTCACAGGAAGGACAGTGCAGCCAGTGTCTCTACAGACTTTGGCAACAGCACATCCTGGGATCAGGCTCAGCTGTCAGCACAAGCAACCCATGAAACTTTGCACAAGAGCTCTCAGCAATGCAGGCAGGAAACTGGTCTGACTTAGAGCAAGACCTCTCCTGCCAGACTGTCATACACAACAGTTGATTCTTCTAACCATGGTCCCTTCTAGTTATGAAACAGCTTCAAAACCCCAATTTGTGTTGGATTTTAAGACTGCAAGACTAATGCTCAGCAAATAAGACAATATACTTCTCATCCTGTTTCAAAACTCTGAAAGCATAGCTCATGCTAAGCACTACCTTCATAAATACATAAATGAACCTTTTGGTCTCTAAGATCTCTTCTTGGAAGGAGGACTTCCATTCAGGTTTTAAGAACAAAGTGGCAGTTGGGAAGTCAAGTGAAAAATAGACCTCTTAAACAATGAAGTTATTTTCAACAATAGAACCACAATTTAGGTGTTCATTACAGGCCACCTTAAAGGTTTTGCAAGGGCCTTTGCTTGATATTAAATCCTCCAGTGAAAGTTATGATAGCCATTTGTAAAATGAAGGGATTTTCTCTTCAGAATCAAACTTAAGCTTTGCTGCTCTCAAAAGCTCCCTGTTCTTGTCATCTAAACACATGTCCTGTTTTAATTGTGAAATAAATAATACAGGTTTTGGTCTGCAGACCAAAAGCTTCAGTAGCTATGAGATTCCACAACCTTGGTAAAGGGACAGGGAAATACAGGTCACGCAGGATTTTTTTTGAGACCTGTACTTTTACCTTCTCCTCACATAAGGTTCTATGGAACAGAGAAAAATTAGGCACAGAAGTGAGCACTGCATGCTCATAAAAAGCCCTTTTCCCCAGCTGATGAATTGGAGTACCACACACTGAGATTCCAGTTGCTGGTTGTGCCATGCAAACCTTTCCAAACTTGATCAAGGCTACCAAAAATCCCAGCTGCTCCCATAAGAAGACTTTCCATGCTAGAAATTGCAGAAATTCTCAAACGGAGAATTTGCCTCCTGGGCCACTGGAAAGGACAAATTAAGGCTAATTTACATTATCTTGTCAGTTTGACACACCTGAGGTCAGAAAAACAGTTTCACTAAAGCAAATTGCCCACAAGTTGGCAAGGCAAAGCCCTTGGACAACAGTGGTCAGACTATCCCACATCAGTAAAAGCTTTTCATCAGAAAGAAAAAAAAAATCCAGAGTAAAAAAAAAAAAAGGGCCTCTTACCTCCTGCAGTACTTCACTTCTGCATTCCACCAGAAAGATGACCATCCTGTCCTCATACACCTGTTAGTCAAGCACACAATATTATGCAGGACAGTGGTCATGAGGTCTGTGACCTGTTCTTGGTGGAAGGAAGTCTTCACCATCTGGAGAGAAATCAGAGAAAGAAGAGGCAACGTAAGTCCTTCTCCAGTTCATCAGATACACAACAGGACTGTTGGTTTAGCCCCTTAAAGGATGACAGAAGACACATTCCCTTTACTGTGAGTACAGAGGCTTCTCATGCAGCTAAAGGATTTAGATGCCTTTCCTCTTGTGTTTGCATATTTGCAAAACTCGTGCCCTGACAACACTGAGTGAGCTCTTGAGTATCAGTGCTGCCCTGAGAGTGCATGGAGATGATGGAGAACCCAATTTCAGAGCATTGTGTGGATTGCTGTATGGGACACGCACAGACAAGGTACACAGACAAGTACATGTTAACCCAAAATACCTCAGGCTCACAAGTCCATACTGCATAGCTCGGCTCCTGAAACTGGCTGCTTAACTCAAGGGAGGAAAGAGCCTTTAAGGCCTGCTACAGGATAGGACTGAGTCTCTCAGCTGAGACAGCCCAGGCTGCCTCCCACAGAGCCCAGGGCAGCCATCCATGCTCCCCAGGGTACAGCACACCCAAGCCCTTGTCTGGACCCATGAGAATGCAAATATGGTTATTTGCACACCCAAATGACATCTTGAGCCAACCTCAAGAGCTAAGAAGCCACTGGCACTGAACACGTAACAGCTGATAGGGAGGCAGAGACTTGACCTGCAATTATCTACAACACCCCCATCTCCTTCAAGCCTCAATCCATCAGAAGTTTTAGGGTGCAGGAAGCATCACAGAACCTTGCACACCTGCAACCTGATAACAGCCCCCTACAGCGCTTGCACCCGAACCTAAGCTACAGGCCAGCCCCAAACAATCTCATGATTGGAAACAAACCAAAACCAGGCCCCATACATACATCAGCCTCGAAGATGAAGCCCAGCTCCCCCAGCAGCCAAGCAGGAGAAGTAAGAGCAGATTGTGCGCCTCAGCTGGAGCTTAAATAGCAGTGGGCGGATCCAGCTCAGGACAATTAAGGGCACTAAGGGCTTGCAAGAGCCCTGCAGGGCTGCTATCCTTTGCTGCCTGAGAGCAGGTAGCCTCTCTGGGACAAACGGTGAAATGAGAGCATATTTGGACAAAAATCCCTGGCTTTTTTGGAGTATCTTCTCACATATTCCTTGAATAGTTCTGGGAGAGACAGCCAGTTCCCAAGACGCCTTTGCTTCCCAAAACACAACAGTCAGTGAGGAGGTCTTCCAAAGTCAAGAGAATTAGTCACTGCCCTGAATCAGGGAGGAGGGATGAAAACCGAACGTTTTGATCGTGACTGGAAGGGTTTTGTTTAAATCCGTGTCCAGTCAGGCTACAAAGTAACAGCACTAGCACAGCAAGGCGGCAGATGTGACACTCTGCGGTGTTGCAAAAGAACGATCCCTCTCCCTAAGGAATATCTGCAAGCAAGAGAGAGGCAGCAGCTGGGAGCAGAGGCTGGTGGCTGCAGAAACCCTGCAGTCCCCCAGGCAGCTCCAGGGAAAGGAAGGGTCTGTCCAGACTAAGTTTTATCTGCTGCAATGCCAGGCTGGGTGACAGTCGGCCAGTTTGGAAGGGCTCTGGCCTTTGCTCACCTCTGGATCCCTCCTTTACCATTGGCCAGGGCCGGAGGCTTGGCTTCCATGCACGGGACTTCCCTTTTCTCCTGGCACTTGTTCCAGCTGAGCAGTGTAGGAGGCTTTGTGTCTGTCCTTCAGGCACACTGAAGGAAGCAGGTAACAATGTGTGTGTCCTCCATAAGTCCACCCTCCTGTGCACAAACCTGACTGTAGAAAAAGAGATGCTAATGTGATGTTAAGGAGCTCTCTGAGTTTCTCTTTATTTTGATCTTTCTCTGCTCAATATTTTTCACTTGTGAGCACCCTATGCTCCCAGCCCTGTGCTCTCCAGTGAAATTGCAGTTCCCAACGTGTCTGTGTGCTCCCACAGCAGCTCTGACACCTTCAGTGCCTGATCCAGTGCTGCTGTCAGTATATTTGCCCCTGAGGGAACC
Organism: Falcunculus frontatus; assembly: GCA_013398115.1. Classification (NCBI taxonomy): domain Eukaryota; kingdom Metazoa; phylum Chordata; class Aves; order Passeriformes; genus Falcunculus; species Falcunculus frontatus. Next base: position 537,208 of record VZRV01003485.1, read on the forward strand.
TTCTGGCCAGCCCTAGATGTGGAGATGGATCATTATGGTTGGTTTTACTCCGTTTTTTGCTCTCAGAAACATCAGTTCCCAGATACGAAGGCGTTATGTGGCACCCACTGAGCTGAGCAGCCCTTGGACTGGGGGAGGCAACAACCTGGCTGGAACCAGACTAGCTGGTCCAGCCCAGGGCACTGACACTTATTCTAAATCCTGTTTTCCAGACATGGACTGTGGGTGGGCTGTTTCGGGGCTGCAAAACCCCAGCTCATCTGACTGCAGGAAAGGAGGGCAAATCATGGGGTTTGGACCTCAAAGGAAGACGTGTCCTTAGGCCTGAAGAACAAAAGTTGTCAGACCTACAGACTTAGTCCTGTGTTTTCTGTGCTTGAAAATGGAGACTTAGTTTTGGGTTTTGCAGACTTTAAAACAGACTGATGAGGCTGTTTTAGGGGCTCTGAAACAGAAAAAAAGGCTTGTGTGTTTGAGGCTGGGACAAGGGTTCCTGGGGGTGGGCTGGGGTTTGGAGCAGAGACCAAGTCCTGTGTATTTGGGCTCGGAAACTGAGATTGACTCATCTGTTTCTGAGCAGGGGGGCAGGAGCGGGAGGGAAGGTGTCGGGTTACAAGCAGGCAGAAGGTGGGCGGCCTGAGGTGGGGGTTCAGTCATGTTGGTCCCCAAAATCTGAGAGGCCAGCATGCACCAGGCTGAACTCAACATCTGAAAGAGTCTCTGGGGGAAAAGATATTTTTCACACTGTTTTTGTGTGTCCAACTCTTTATTCATTGGGTGTCCAACAGCTGGAATAGTCATTAAGTTGTTAGTTCATATTTAGATGATACACAATTATGGCAGTTCATATTCCTAGGACAGTGACTGATTTATGACCTTGTCAAAACCCACACTTCTATAATGAGCAGAAGCTTTAATTAGCTTAAGGACAGGCGGGGCTATCCCCAGCCAGGAGCAGAGCAGGCAGCAGCACTGTCCTCTGCACAAGCAACCTGGCTTCTTCCTCAGAGATGCAGGGAACCCTGGGTAAGTCTTTCCCCAACTCCTTTCAAGGGCAGAAATTATGTGTCCTAGCACATCCATGGTTCCAGCCTGGCAATTTGTGGGGGCAGTGTCACTGGCCCAGTTATCCTCACTCACCACAGATGAGCCCAAGACTGAACCAGCTCCTCCACCCCTGGAAAAGAAGGCACTTTTCCAGGAAGCAGCCAAACAGCATCTTTAAGTTGATATGTTACACTTACACAATATTTTCAGTGCTTATTAACTAATTATTAAGTGTTTAATAATCAGACAATATTTATAAACTAATAATTCATTATTATTTATATACTTGTAAGTTGATTATTCAACATATACTCAATATTAAACTATGCTACTCATAATCAAGTGATGGCTGCAATTTATTCACAACAAGGTCAAGAGGCTCTGTGGCACCAGAGCAAGCAGGAGCTGCATTCCCACCCCCATGAGGGTGGTAGGAGCCAGGCAGGATCACACAGTGCACTGGCAGTTCCTCAGCACAGGCCTTTTGCTTCTGCATCAGGCATACATGCAAAATATGCAGTGGTGTGTTCCATTTTTACAGGTACTGTTGCCCTTACCCGTGTGACTTTCCAGTACCATTAAAATTAATAAGATTAGCAAAGCAACAAGGAATAGCAGTAACTCTGCTACTTCTCAGCTTTTCAGTTTACGGTTTTGCATTTAGCAAACTTAAAAGTTGACTTGAACTGAGACTGTTGGGTAGTGTAAGATATTGGTGCATCTATCACAGTGTAGAAACTTCAGGGAGGTGTGACAAAGGCCATTCAAATCATTACTCAACTGCAGAATGAACTGCTACAGCATTTTTACAGGTATAACTAAGAGGGTGAAGCTGGATATGCAAGTAGAACACATGAGAGCTCCTCTTCAAATTCTAATTAGTAATGATGGCCTGCTGTAGAGGCTAATCACAATAATGAGAACCAGATAACAGCCCAGGAAGCCCAGCTAAATAGTAGAAAAAGACCTCAAGTTCAAAAAACCAATAGTATTTTTAATTGGAAAACCCCTCCAACAACACAAAACAGCTTCCTAAATCATGAAACAAATTAAGACACTGACAAAGTGTTCAAATTTCAGGAACAGATGCTCTTACAAAGTGATTCAGTAAGTCTCTGTCAACTGCTACGAAAATGCTCTAAACCCAAGCACTTTCCATAACCTTGGTGGAGTTCTCTGGTTTGTTGCAGAGGATTACACTCTACAAGACAACATATTAAAAGAAGCAGCTGAACCTAGTCCTGATAAGCTATTGAAGCTTATAAAGTACTATGAAGAAAATTAACTCTGTCCTGGCCAAAACCAATGAACTAGTAGAGGACAATCACACCTGTCTATGATTGTGGCTTAACTGTTGCATCTGCTTCCTAAGGCTGACACTATGGCTTAGGATTGCAAGTCTTGGTTTAAAACCTTTCCTGTGAAGGAAGAAAAAATGGCAAAAATCTGATCCTAAATGTAGCAACTACAACTTTAAAGTATAAACTTTATCTCTTTGTTGTTATAGACAATATATGAAACCATGAAATCTGGTGAACAGTTGTTTAAGAATAATATCTAATAAACTGAATAAAATATATAACCCATAACTGACTATGCTGTTAACATCTGACTCCTGTGGATGACCCTAGGCTGGGTAAATAAGGTGGTCATTAACACCAGTTTCATGTTATTTTTAAATGTCTTCCATAAATATCACAGGAGAGCAAGTAGTTAATTCCCCCACTGAAGTATTAACAGGTACTTGCTGCCTAACTTTAATTATTTCAATGACATATTTATATGAGGAAGAAAAAGCGCAACACTTAGTTCATGACCATGACTGAAGTTATAGGAAAGAAGAACATAAGGTGCAAACTCAAGGGTGTCTCAGTGTCCACGAAAGAGAAACTGTTTTCTGCCAACTGTCAAATATGATCAAAATGACCTGATCATAAGTATATTTATGTACAAATTGTAAAGAATGTATATAAGTTTCTCTAGATATAATTATATGTATTGGCAAATGATACTTGAGTTGGAAGAAACAAGTAATTCAATTAAGACCAAATGTTTCCCACATGCAATCTGGTAAAGTATAATTTGTTATCATTAAGCTAGCTTTGCAACTTCAGAAGTGAGAACTATACTTTCATGGCTTTCAGAAAAATATTACAGAAATTAATGGTCCTTAAATGGGTAAAAGGAGTAGGTAAAAACAGATTAAAAGCAATACTTGGCAGACAGAAGAGATTCCTCAATTAGAGAAGTCAAAAAACCTAAATGTGTAATATGTGGGCATGTAACTTTATGGGAAAGTGTTATGAAATGACTAACGAGGAGATTGTAAAAATATGAAATTATTCTATTCCTTTTCTGTATGCTGGCTGTTATTTTCCCATCCTTTGAGCAAGATAGTGACTAAAATACGTAGTGTGTCATCTTTGCAGTAGGATGTGTTTGAAGTTGCCACCTACACCGTACCTGTGAGCGAACCTGTGGGAATCTGTGAACAGAAGAGGAGCAGCCAGCACTGCACCCTCGAGGATAAAACAAGTTACTCTGGGTTATCCACTGCGCCAAAATGTTGGTCTGCGCCGTCTGTCAGCAACAAGGCACGATAACCTCCCAACAGCATGACTTGTTCAGGCCTCTCAGCTCCACAGATGTTGCCTGTGGCCTTGTAGCCTGCTGTAAGCTGTGCATAACATCTACCAGCTGTGAACTGTGTGTTGATGGCTGTGTTTCTGCATCCTGGGTGAGCACAGTGTGAGCTTCCATCCCAGCAGTGGGCAGGAGCAGGTGAGTGGGTGGGCAGCAAGGCTGGGTGTTGTCAGAGCGTGCTGTGTTAGGGACATTCCCAGTGATGAGCCGTGCCGGGCTCTGACCTGTGCCTCACCTTGGAGTCTCATCACCTTGTGCTGACAGGTACTGAAGGCTGCACCTGATGTCCTTCATGTAAGAACTGCCCTTTTTTTCACATCCCAGCTGGCATTATGAGCTTAGAGCCCTGTGCTAGGGAGCAAACAGAACTGAAAAGATACACAAGTAGCTAATAGTCACTTAGGTAGCCAATAAGTACTTCCCAGCAAGGCACCTGCACAAAGCTTAACAGCCAATTAGGGCTGCAACTTCTGTTCTGATAAAGCACACTCCCTCCAGTCTGCAAGATTAGCCTTGTGGGTGAGAGAAAATGATAGGGAGATGGAGCAGGGCCTGATGAAACTGCTTTTCAAAAGCCTGAGTACTTGTCTTTCACCTTACAAAGATCTCTTTAACGGTGTGCATTCAGGTTTGGTTTGTAAGCCTAAAGCCAGAATTATATAGTTGGTGGAACTTGAGTATAGTTGGCACAGGTCACAGGTTAGAAAACACTAAATCAAAACCTTCCACTTAAGGAATATTGGGTACACTGAATCCCCAACAGCCCGGAAACTCAAAGGAAGGCCCAATGCTGACCAAAAATCCCACATAATTCAAGCTTTCTCATGCCAGGGCCAAGACTACCTGGTAGTCCCAACAAACATGAAATGAAGCAGGACTTCCTCCTGTCTGAGTCTCAACAAATTTCTTTTTGGAGTGCAGATGAACTGTAAGGAAACTGCAACAAAACCAATGAAAACAAACCAAAAAGCCTTCACCTGCATAATGCCTATTTTGGATGTAATCAAAGTACTGAAAAAGAGAATTTCTATGGGCTCTTTTCTCAGGAGCTCCCTTCAGCTTTCTGCATACAAAGGACAATCAAACTCTCAGGGTCAGGAAAACCTCCTTAAGACTTTTGCATATATAAATGTTTCTCAAATTAATTTGAAAAGGAAGTGTCAAAAATATTTCAAAGTAGACTGTTGTTTATTAGAGCAACTGTCAGCATTTTTGAATTCCATTTTTGTTTGGCAGCCCCATGAGTGCTACTGATCCAGGTTTCTTTCTTGGTGAAACAAAACCATTAACTGAAGACCAAAGATGAACATCAGCTTCCTAGAAAGGTTGAGCAGATGGAGTGGTGGACGTAGACACTGCCTATCAAACTGCAGATAAGTTTATGAAGACCTCTTCCCATATTTTGCTTTGAGGATCTCAAAACACTAAGAGTTGAGTTCAGGTTAAAATGTATGAAGTAGTAAGACTAACATCTTTTGGCTGAAATTCCCATTCATTGCATGGACTTCCCAGTTCTCCTCTCACTTGGGCTGTAGTCGGTCAGGTTCTGCCTACTTTCAAGCATATTTAGGATCTGTATTTCAACTTCAAGAAGTAGCTGAAATTCTATCTATTCACTCTATCAAACGCATGGAAGTGTTTTATACTCATTCTATGAAACACATCCATCACCCTGTCTTCACAGTAGATCTTTTTTGGGCCAAAATACCAGCAAGATTTCTTCTCTTAATTTTACTACCTTAAAATAATACCCCCAAAGAATAACTCAACGAGCTAGTCAGAACCTTATATCTTAAATGTTTACTTAAATGTTATTAGGCTTAACTATTAGGCTCCTCCCCCCAAAATCACAGTAGATATCTTGTCATAGACATCTTGTTCTCAACAAAGATGTCCAAAATTACTGATGTCATTCTTCAAAACCTAGAAAACCTTGGTGCCTCTTGCACTGCCAAAGAAGATAAAAGTCTCTGCAAAACTGTGCCCCACCAAAATGATCTAGGAAGCAGCAGTGAGGCAAGAGGCTGGTAAAGAGTTGCCAATTACAGCCCTAAAAACAGCCACTTTCACTGGGAACACACCAAGTGGACTGGAAGGCTGCAGAATAAAGATCTTGGCAGCCAAGAGGGAAGAAGAGAGTAGTTTGCTTGGTTGCTACACCTGCTGAAAGCTGATGAGCTTCAAGGAAAATCCAGGAAAATCAAAATCCTCTTCTCTTGCTGAAAAGGTTCATGAGAAGAAGAAATGGGACCTCTGTCCACCACAGCAGTGCTACTGGCAGAGACAGAAAAAATATAACATCCACAAGCCTTTATCACAGCCTTTAGAATGAAGGACCTCTCCCAAACAAAGGAAGATTGGGCAGAAAGAAGTGAAGAAGTGACCCTAAACCCCAAAATAGAACATGCCATTTCCATTCCCAGCCTGAAAACCTGTTCTGCAGCGAGGTGCCTGCCACAATGAAAAAACAATCACACCCAATCAGCTGGTCAAACAAAGGAGAGAGTCACCCCATGCACAGCAGAAGTGAGGACCTGGCTGACAGCACAGTTAGGATTGGTGCACACCGTGCATTACTTGCACTGCGTCTGAGGTAAATGGGGACGATGAAATTGCAGGTGCTGATAAACCCCATTGCAGATTATAACTCCCTCATGAGGGGAAGAGGAGGGGCAGGCACCGATCTCTTCTCTGTGGTGACCAGTGACAGGACCTGGGGAAGTGGCCTGAAGTTGTGTCGGGGGAGGTTTAGGTTAGATATTAGGAACAGATTTTTTGCCTCTGGGGTGTTTGGGCACTGGAACAGACTCCCCAGGGAAGTGCTCACAGCACCAAGCCTGACAGAGTTCAAGAAGCATTTGGACAATGCTCTCAGACACATCATGTGACTCTTGAGGATGGTCCTGAGCAGGGCCAGGAGTTGGGCTCGATGATCCTGATGGGTCCCTTCAAACTCAGCATATTGTACGATTCTATGAACTAACCCCTTAGGCAGACTGCAGACCAAGGGTAGAAATGTTCCTGCCCAGACAGGCAGCGGGCTGCCTCTCCAAGAAAACCTGGTTGCCTCCCGCAGGTCCTATTTCCCATCTGCCAGCCCTGTGACAGTAGGCATCCAGGCTTAGGCAAAATGAATGTCTAAACAGTTTCTAAGTATTACCTAGTGCAGGCCATATACAGAATCACGAGGTGATGTGTTTGTAGTAGTCCAACTCCGTGGTTTCCCCTTCTCCTGCAAAAAAACCCAAACAACCACACTCTCATGTTGAAGAATACAAGCTGGAATCTGTATTTAACTCCTCTCCCATGTGTACATACAAAGGCATTACCAATTTGCTGTGTAATTAGGTAGGTCATCCAACTTGTCTACACCAACTATTTTTGCTTCTGTTTTTGTGCACTACTTTAAAACCCTTCCTTGATTTTGCTGTATGAGATATGACACAGAAAGAATCTGCCATGCTTTGCTCTTTCTGGAGGGATGCCTGTGTGTCTTCTGTTTTACAAAGGCAACTGATTTCCGGTGTGAGAGACCTGAACAAGGTGTTGAACTTTGATGACAGGTTGCTACAATGAGCGTATGACTTGTAGGGTATCATGGCAGTTTAATTCCCAAAGCAGAGGGGATTTTCTTGTTAGCAAAACTTGCTTTCTTGTCTGACATACGGGTTCTATGGACTTGCTGCCAAAGACATTGAGTTGTACTCTCAGAAGGACTTATGCGTTACTGGCAGAATTTTTTTCTCCTAATGATTTAAGTGTCTAAATTCTGTTTTTGAAGTGATTTAGGCCAGAGTCAGGCAAGTATTTCAGAATCCAAAGTAGCTCAGCAGAGGGATTATCAAAACAGCTCCTAAATGCTTTCAAATCTGCACCATGGGACCATTTTGAAGAAATGGACTTGCCAACACCCTTGAGTTCCCTATGGTTTTCAAAAATTCAAGAGTTCCTAAGTGAGGAAGGAGTTATTTGAATATAAAATTAATTTCAAAGCACTGTAACAAACACAAACTTCCTCTAGAAGCAGCAGAATATGGTTGTGATTTGAAAAGGAGAGGGGGAATGAGGTTTATTTTTTACATAAATATGAATACTTTAATGCAAAATATAAATGAATGTCTTTAAAATAGATAATCCATCCTCCATTACTCAGTTCTCTGAGTGGTTGAAGAGCCAGCAAAACCATGCCCATGTATTTTTAGTCCCCCTGGGATTAATTCCCAGGCAGGTCTTTGTTTACAGCGCTATATTTACAGGGAACAGCCATATGGAATAGGGATATTCCTCCTGACAGCTGCTCTGCTTTCCTCAAAGCAACGGAGGGAGGGACTGCTTTGAAATAATGCCTCCCGCATTTCCATCTCCCTCCGAATTCCATCACAGGTGCAAAGGTAACACCTAACCCAGTGCAGCCCCTCTGCTTCTCACGGCTCTCAGGGGCCAGCTGGGGGCACATGTTGCTGTGTCTTGCCAGGAATGCCCCAGACACAGACCTCAGCTCCCACCTCTGGGGAGGTGTGGTCTAGATCTTGGGCCATCACTCACCTCTCGGCACTAAGAGGTGTAAACAACGCCCATGTGTGTCCCTCCATTTATCTGAGGGAAGCCACAGGTTTCAAGGTGTGTTCATTGGCCTGCCCATCATTTAGAACATTTTGCCCTGTCACTTCCTAGGGCAGAAGACAAAATATCAGTGATAAACACGGTATCTTCTGAAACTGCTGATCTTCATTCTACATATCTGAATTTTTAAAAACAACTGCTATTTGCTCTTCCCCAAACTCCTGTTAAGCTCTGATCTCTGAGCCCCCTTTGATCTCATTTGCAGGCTTGGTGTACAGGAAGGGCTTCTTTCATTCTTTCCTGACTGCAAATACAAGGTCAGAGCCCCATCTCATTTCCAGAGAGGCAAAACTAGTCAGACCAGACTTTTGGAAGACCCCTAATAAATATTTTAGTCCTACACTGAGGAGTCCAGCTCTTGAATATAATGTCTGGCAACTTCAGCTTCTCTTACGGTGGTAGGGAAGAACTGACTACCACACCAGCAATTTTACAAGACCTTTGCTAAAATACTGTCATTCATAGTTGTGCAGTGACTGTCTAGGTGGCTTACCACAGATATCATAATTGCTGGGGAATAGATGAGCATGACATGGGCCCTGTGGATATTGTCTTTTACCACTGCATTTTTCTATGCAGGATTCAGGTGTTATTAGTAAGCAAGGGCGAGGGCAGCTCGGTAGCTCTGGATTCTTCTCATTAAATAAAGAAAGATGAGAAGCAAAGCCCCCCTCTAAACTGTCCCTTTCTTGTGGTACCGGGAGGACAAGGGCACTAGAATGTCTTGTTCCTGCAGAGAAACCCATGGAGCAGCACAATGATGGAAGTGCATGCACTAAAAGGATCCAGGTAGTCCAGGCTGGTGGCTGATATTTCTCTGCTGTTGTCACCCTACTTTTATTGCATGCTGGGGATACAGTGCAGAGATGTATCACCCACAATCACAGGACATATTGCACCTTTTAGAAAAAGCTTCTCCAGAAAGGACTATTTTCCCCCTACTTTGCCAAGATGAGCATTGCCAGCCAAATGTTCAATCTTGTTCTAAAAAGCCTGACATCTGACCCTGTTGAAAATTTAACAGGTTTTTTTTTTTATCAAGTTATGCTGAACTGCATAATAGAGGGGACATTGTCAAAAGTTGCCATAGAAATGGGGAAAGAAAGCAAAAAATCTAACAAAGAAAGATAACAGATGTCACTGGGGCACGCGAGGTCATAAAGCCCTGTGCCCTATCCTGGTGAGCAGGATGGAGTGACCTAAGCCCTTACAGGACTAAGGCAACTTAAAGAAATACAGAACAAACATCTGAAAATCCCTGAAATGCAAGAAGTGTGTTGGACTCTTCAGAAAACAGATCAACACTGCAAATATTCCCAGATCCAGCTGCTTTCAGTACGGCTTCCCAGTACAGAACCCCTCAAAGAACATTAACTGTGATTTACCTGCCTGAAATACAGCTATTTCCCTTGGTATAAATGGGCTCCAAAGGTATTTTTCCCACTCAGGTGAACAGACAAAATTTTTCTGAGCTGGCTACATGTCGAGGTTGAAGAGACCCTTCTCTTGTCAGCCAAGCCTAAATTTATGTTGACCATAAAGTTTGTGAAGTGGCTCCTCCTCAAGCAATTGCAACAGGATAAATACTTAACATAAGACATGACTTCTAAGATGTTCTGCAGGTGACTTTGCAGATATTGAAGTGATTCCTGCATGGATTCACAAAACTTCTTGGCACTGGGGACTTCACATTCTTTCAAGTCACCAAATCTGCAGGAGAAACATCTTGTTTCCTTTCTGTGCTGTGCTGGGACCACTGCAGGCCACCAGCTTGTAGGCACCTTTCTTTAAAACTCTCAAGAAATGTCTTAGTCCTCTAGAGATATGAAGGTATTTTCTGGGAGTAAATGTGAACTGTTGGCAGGTCTTCAGCCCGTTGGATGATTTGGGTTGTGGAAAAAGGAGTGGGGAAGCTTACTGTAAAAGGAGGAGCTGTCTATAGAAGCTCTGACTTCCATCACTGCGCTTCCTTAACTGCTGTGGAGGGTGCCAAGCACACCACTGGGATTTTGTAAGGGCATGTTTTCAGTGTCAGGGTCAAAAAGAGAGGCACTCTGTCAAACCAATGACAGCAGACAATAGAAATGAAGTCAGAAGAAGTGACCTGGTTTGGGCCTTTTGTGTGCAGAAATGTCTGGGTCTGCACTTCAGCCAGCATGGGGATGAGATGGTGGAGGACTAACCCACTGAACCCCAGTGGATGTTGTGGGTTCCTCTCACCTAAGACACAAAAATAAAAATTAGAAATGAGCTCCATTAGCACTTTCCTCTTCCACTGCTATTAAGAGCAAACAAGCATGTATCATACTGGGTAAGATAAGCCATGGAAGGAGCAAGGGTTCAGAAGTCACCTGTATGTGCTTCTTGCCTCCAGTCTTAGTTTTTCTGCCATTCTCCAGTTATTAGATTCCATGCCCTACCACATTTCAGAAAAAGTATTAAGCTATTCCAAATTTAACTTGAAAATAAAAGCAAAGTAAAATGACGCTGAGAAATCCTAAGTACTTTTGCTCCCAAATGTATTTCCCACAAGCAGATTTTACTGACTTAAAATACCCTATATCTGAATTCTGGCTATGTGATTTAATAAATGCCCCCACAGATTGGTTTCAGTCTGTTTGTTTTTCTCATAAAGGACTGTGCTGCCACTGCCTTCAGTTGAAGAGGATTTCAGCTATTCCAGTGCAGAGCTAACTCAAAAGCTGTTTTTTGCTGATAGCAGAAGATCTGTAGTCCTCTGTGAGCTCACCTGCAATTCAGATGAATGTCACATGCTCCTAGATAAGCACAAAGTAAAGCATTTTTTTCTATCAAAGAATGCTTTGGGAGAAAAAAAAAAAAGGTCATCTGGTAATACTGCAGATTTTTTTTGGAAAAAAACCTTTCAGTTTGTCTTTACTCCTTCTAATGTCAGTGACGGTCCAGGGAAGGAACAAGGTACAGGATGGTAACAATCCAGACATCTCAGGTTGGTATGTTGGGTTGGTTTTTTTGGTTGTTTTTGCTGGTTGAGTTTTTTGTTGTTCTTGTTTTGTTCTGTTTTGTTTTCTTTAAACAAATACTTCTGTCATTCAATTCCAAATGACTGTTCCTTTCCAAATGTTCCTTTTCATCTTTAAAACATCTTAAAACCTCAGTCAAACACCAAACAGATAATAATAGTAATAATAATAATTTTAAAAAAGAGAAAATTTGCTCTAAAATATTTTAATTGACTAAGACTTTATATTTTCTTTTGTATCAACCTAAACCAGATTTTTTCTTTTTAATCTTGAGTAGCATGGTATGGGTCTCTACACTTCTGGTGTGTGGCTACCCTTTTCCAAGCAGAATTAGTTTAACAACCCACAGGATCACAACTTATTTAACAGGCTCTGTCAAAGTATGAGGAAATCTTTACCCCACTAGCAATTAGTTGCACATTTTTCCATCTTTACTGTTTACTGTGAGAACAAGACAGGACCTGCTAACACATCTGTCTAAGCTGAACCCATCACAATAAATGTCCAGGGCTACATGCAAAAGAAGACTTAGGAACAAAGCATCTTATTTGGAGTCACTGAGAGGTCCTAGTGACATGCTGCTATCATGGCAGTTTCCTGAAGCTGAATCTGACATCTCTCTCTTGTCTAAACCACTAAGATTTTCAGGTACTAAAAATTGATGGACAATTAAGAATAAAAAACCAGAAACATAACATCCAGCAGTACTTTCATAATCATACAGCAAGACTGAGCTTTAAAAGGCCAAAATCTATCTGCAGAGAACAACAAAAAATGCTGTCTGAATTTTTAGGGAAGCCTAATGAAAGTGAGAAAGATCTTGCCCTCAGGAGAGGGAGCAAATGGGTGCTCATCAAGAAGAGGATGAGGCAATCTCAGCTGAGCAGAAAACATTTTGCTGCTTGCATTTTGCACTGAAACTTCATTACATTTGACAGGTCGTTTTTACCATATTTCCTCAAATCAGTTTAATTTCTATTTTGTCAATACACAAGCACGAGTGCACTCGTGACTGTTTCCATGTGTTGCATTCAAGATACACTTACCAAAGGTTTTTAAAAATATCTGTGGAAAACAGTGCTGAAAAGCGAAAATATCTGGTCGAGAAACAAAATGCTGAGAAATTTCACTCTACAGTGGGGAAATCAGTATTAATCTGGGAGAGACAATAGATTTAAATTTGGAGGAGAAGGCAAAACAGAAGTAATATCACCATAATCTGTGCAAGGTTTCTGCTGTCCAAACCAGATGCACACCAAAGTCTTTCCTCCCAAAGTTAAAATTCACAAAACTGCAAATGCCTCCCCCTTAAACCACAGCTCCAGACAAGGACTAAGAACTACCTAAATCCAGACAGCAGAAGTTACTTATGTGTGATTGATTCCCAGTCCTACATTTGCTTTGAGTGCAGATCAGTATAATCCAGGTGAGAAGAAAGGAAACACAAGGTAGAGAATTCTCAACTTTTTGTTCAGAGAGATATTTTCTACCTGTCTTTGGGTAAGCAGTCCACAATCCTCTCCCTAAAGGGATTGAGGAGTGCAGTCCTGCTGCCTTGCAGGGAGCCTCGTGCTCTCAAATCTCTCAAGTGCTTTGGAAAAAATTACCTGCGGAAACATTAAGCCTTTTGCTTTTGAAACTTCTTCTTAAGAAATCTGAATGCTCACTTCCTATTAATTTTAATTCCTTTCAAAGTCCCTGAAAAGCCAGAAACCTGGTTCCCAAGAGATCCTGAGTGGGGACAACTTTTCACACACAGTCTCCTCTGAAAGCAGTTTGTCAGCTGCCACAGACCTGCAGGATGTGCCCATGCTGCCATGACCTGGTTGGCTTTTCAGAGGCCTCTGTAATGCTGTAAGAACAACAGAAGCTACCAAACACTGAATATTTTAGAATATCTCATCAGTTAAGTAATGACTAATGGGAGATAAGCATTTTGGGATTTTCCCTCCAGCTGTGGGTGTTGAAATCCTGGGAAAGAGATGCTGGAATACCTTAGAAATGGTTCTCCCCAACACGATGTTGCAGCACCCCCTCAGATGTACAGCCACCCCCACCTTCACACTGATGAAACAGCTGTGCCCTGCAGTGTCCCCTTTCACAGTAGAGTCTGATGTAGCCCTTAAGACACTTATTCAAGCCCTGGGAGTGGCACAACTGCCCTGTCATGGATTGACAGCCCCCAGTGTGGGAGCACTGAGCCCTAAAGCCTTGTTGAAAAGCCATGTTAACGTGCAACCCTGTGCCCACATCCATCTGGGAGACAGGGGTTATTAAGGGAGAGTGCAGTCATGCTCTAATGAGAGGAAAACGCCTGTCCCATTCAGCCAAAAAAAAGAGTGAAGCAAAATAAAAAATGTCTACAATACCTCAGTGATAGGTCCAACACCATTTTCAGGATTTGGCAGAACCTCTATCCATGGTGCTGAGTTATGTGGAGAGAGAAGCATGCTGCAGGGAGACTTACAGAAAACATTATAGAAAATACAGAACTTAATAAAAACAAGGTCAAGAATGTTGGTATCTGATAGCCCAGTTCCAGTCAAATTGACAAAAATAATTTTTGATGCTTTATATGAATGAAGACTATAAACAAATATTCAGTAAACATAGTAGCCAAGAGGCAAGGCTCAACCATCTAAACAATTGCCAAACTGTGAAATAAGTTACCCTTTAACCTTTGTCTCTGTTTTATATGCTTTATATCTATAATTTGCAGCAGAGATACAGTAGATGAATCTGTCCCAGTTGTTGCTTGAAACGTAGCATTATCACTAGATAAAATACATTTGAAAGGAGTCAATTAAGATTTTTAGAAATCATGCCCCAAAATTAAAGCTAGCTAAACATCTTCTCTTACAGACCCCTCCAATTTGAGGAATTTTGTTGCCTAGGCAACCGGCTCACAGTGTATCTGTTCAGACCATGCTGGCTGTTTTAAACAGAAATACCACCCATTTAATGCACTGCTGATTTTTAGCAAAAGGTATACATGTGTAATGCACACCACCAGATCATGTATTTGTTTTGCATTAAGAAGCTGATATGCTCATGTGGCACTTGCAGAAGGGAATATGAAGTGTAAATGTAAGGACAAGTAAATAAAAATGTGATGGCACTGGAATAGCAGTAAAGCCTCATTAGTTGGGGGGGACTGTCAGCTGCATGGAGAGCCCGGTGTGTACAAAACTGTCCTGCTGATCTCATCACAGAGATGTAAGGAATAATTGAGCGGTGCTGGAGAGAGTGTGCACAGCGATTTCGCATTGCTCCATTATATCCAATTAGAAACTGCTCAAGCAAGTGAATCAAATGACTTTACGTTGCCACTTGAAGAGCTACTGGCTAAAGACAGTACCATGCAGGTACGTTAAAAGATTTCCCCATAAAAAACACTCCTCTGATTCCAGACCTAATGTTGTCTTTGGGAGTCAGAACTGCTAGCAAATGGTGTGGTGCTACACATTGTTGGATCCCTGGGCAAAGGCATCACCAGGAAATATCCTGGCAGCAGCCGAGCACAGAAGTAGGAGGTGTTCAGAATAAGGCTCAGTACCTTCTGTATAGCTGGGCACGGCAGGTGATGATTTCTGTGACGATATAAAAAATTTCCTGGATGAAGCTGCCCAAAAGATGTAGAGTGTTGCATCACTGGGCAAAACAAAACAAATCAAGAAACCCCAAACCAACCAACCAAACAAGCAATACCCCTGTCCCCCCACCCCAAAACATGCTCACTGCTTGTTTGCAGTCTTGTCATTTTTAAATATCAGCAAGTTCTCCTCCTGAAGAGGCTGGAACAGGTGGACTACAAGACTTCAGAGAAGAGGTTGAGGTGTAAGTAATCACAATGGCTCATGGGACTTGTACTGATGGGCACTGCAACAGTCATCTGATAAGGGAGAATCAACTTTTGTGTGAGTTTCTACTTATCAAAATAGACCCATTATCTTTGCAAATGTATCACTTAGTGAAGTGATGCTGAGCTATTTGCTTCTTGGAAGGCACGTATCTCTTTAGCCCTTTGAATCACTACCAAAGCCCACGTGCTGCTTTTGCAAGGAGAGACTTTCCACATGAAGACAGAAAGAAATGGTTGGCACCGAGGGAGGAGAAAATCCTTAACCTAATTCTGCCTGGTATGGTTTTTAAATGGCAAATTCTGCTTTCGTATAGCCGAAGTTGGCTGTGGGAAGCCTCATGCATCTTAGGAGATGTCAAGAAACTCAAGACTTTTCTAGACACAGTCAGGGACAAATTTCGGAGATGGTATCCCTGTGTGAGCACCAGTTAAGTAGGGTGTAACACCTCACAAAAGTGATGACATTCCAGAAGCATTTACATTATTTTCCAGTTACTTGTATGTACTGTTATATATTTGATGCCTGGGACTTGCATAATGCACAATAGTTGCACAAGGGTAAGTGGGAAGGTTTAGCTGCAAACATCATTCCAGCAATTAAGTCATTTCCCCAAATCTATAAATTCTACTTCAGAGTTGTTTGGGTGACAGTGCTCCATTGATTCTACCTTCTACAGAAAGCTTGCAAAGCAAATCAATAGGACTGTACATCTGGAGGCACCAAAAAAAAAAAGAAAAAAAAAGAAAGAAAAAAAATCACCTGCCATAAATACTACTGTGCTAAAATAAAAGTTTGTTTAGGAACAAGAGTGTGCTAAGACACTGAGTTAATTCAACTGATTTATTGCCAATTGAAAAAGGTTGTAAATGATGTTGACCTCAGATTTTGTGTCTCCAAACACCATTATCCAGCCATCTTTGTTTTCCTCTTTGTAATTTTTTATTTGTTTATAAGCCTTATTTCCTAATAAACCCCATACACTTATAATAATTCTCCCATCCTGCACTGAAGGTAAGGAGCACAGGCACAAGGAATATGGAGACATTTAGTATAGGTGAGTGACTAATTAGGTTATGACACACACATTGGTTAGGTAACTTATGATCCTCAGACTGCAGATCTGCAAGGGTTCGTTTCAAATAAAGATTTAAATTTCATTCCTTCTTTGATCTGAACTGAATTCTTCCACAGATTATTTATCAGTTGACTGAATCTCGTAGGGAGATGGAGGTTCTGACCTCTGTTTATTTATTCTATTTTGCTGTTTAACTTCAGTTTGCTAGAAAAAACAAGGACGAGGCTGTGACAGTTCACAGAGATGCAATTTGTCTATTGAACTTAGCTTGGCATCTGTTAGACACACAAAGAAACAAAAGAAACTGCATAAATATTCATCAGCAAAGAAGTCAACCACGATGCAGGATTTGAAGCATTATATGTTATTTTTATAATGATAATAGTGATTCATCAGCCCTAATGATACCTCAGTACATTGCCTGACTGATCTTTTACTCGTGTGCATATAATTTATTTTTCCATTTCATGTCCTGCCTATCATTTGTTCCCAAAATATGGAAGTAGATTTACATAATAGAATTCTGCTCGGTAGTACTGGACAGGTTGGAGGTTTTTCTTTCAGATATTTAATTTGAATAAATTCTATAATGTGACAAGTGGAAGATGGCACTGCCTTACAAACAGCTAATTGGGGAAGGAATTGTGGTGTAGGCATTAGGTAGCATGGACTGAGCTATGAAATCTATCATCACCTCTCAAGAAAAAAAAACCTTTTTCAGCCTAGTTTCAAAAAACAGCTTTATTTGTCAATTCTGTTTATCCTTACAAATGAATCTTTTAATGACTTGTTTTTCTGGATTGCATATCTGCCAGAAGACAGAAAAAAGTATCCTGTTTTACAAAAACGCAGAGTTCAACTTAATGCCTTATCACCACAGCTGTTGCAGCTGGGATTTTTAACACATTGAAGAAAGTCATATTTTTAAAAGTGCAATAGGTCGTCTTTCTAAATGACTTTCAGTAGGTACCTAAATCACTCAGGGTCTTTTTCATGTATGCCTGAAAGCCCCTGAAAGCTGATGGGGAAAGATAGCTCATTCTTCTAGACACAAGGAAAATTCTGACCTGAGCTCATAAATGTACAAATATTCTACAATGCATAACAAAATGCCTACAAATCATCCGGGTTCCATTTAAAATGTGAAATGAAGGCTTGCTTGATTTGTTGGAAAAAGGCAAAGAGAAGAACACAGAAATGCATTGTTATAGTCAAAGGATTGCAAAAAGACTGGGACAGATTTTATTCTAAAGAAATGCGCCCTTCCTTCTCCTTAAAAAAAGAAAAAAAAAAGTGGAGCTATTACTTGAAACCACCAAATATGCAAGAAAGGTCTCTACAAGACAAGCTGCAAGGGGTGGGTGAAGATGACAACTGGAGCACCAAAAGGTCTGCAATGAAGTGAGATACAGCTACAGTCTGTAGCCAGGCTTGGGTAATCTCGGGCAACCCTAGTCCTGAAAGCAGATAGTGGGTGGAATTTTGCTTGCTGGGAGGACAGGCAAGCACAGGCATCTCAGACCTCAGGGGCTTTCAAGCCCCAAGTGGACAAAGCCCTGAGAAAATGTGCCTGGATGCGGTGCTGGCCTTGTCCTGAGTGGGAGCTTGACCTCTCCCCCCAGACCTAAACTTCCTAAAGGATCACAGCACACAAGTCAGCAACAGGGAAACCCAATATGTTTCTGCCATTGTGATTCAAATCCCTGGCATTTACAATAGGGGTTGAGTTATTTTGGTATCACTGTAAAATGCCACTTCTTCTTGCTGAAAATAAATGAGATTTTGATGAGCAGTGTTGGCAAGTGTCGGAGTCCAGAGCGCAGGAAATATTTCTCTGCCTGTTTTGAAGGGTTCTACCCCCCTGGACAGCACCGCATTCAACCTTTGTCCATGGAAAAAATTACCTACCCTCTGGGAAGAATTAGAAAATATACCAGTATAAACTAGCTGTTAGAATATTATGTATGATTGTCACAGGGTGAAAATTTAGAGGTGTTGGGTTTGTTAAAATAGTATATAGATAAGTAACAAAAATGCCAGTATGGAGGATTGTTGTTGTTATCTAGACCTTTTTCCCTTCTTCTATGACTCCATATTCTGCAGCAAAAGTGGATTCAGAGGATTGGATGAAAAATTCCACAGTTCCTTTTCATGTGACAAAGTTATTTAGTGAGCATTGGTAGAAAAGTAAAAATATCTTTCGTTTTAGGTGTTCATTGGTTAATCTACCTTTAAAAGATGGTGTAATCTTGGTAATTCAGCTTTTCCCTCTCTCTTCTCCCTCGAATACACTCTCTGTAACGTTCAGGGTCACGTCAGTGACTCTGTTTCTCTGATAAGACCTAATAAACAACTATCTGAAAGCAAGAAGCATGGAAAGTCCCGTTCGTCTCCTGGATTCCAGGCAAGGACTTGTCACGGTAAAGTGACAGCAAGGTCTGCTCATTTCAGGTCTCTTGGGAGAGGTTCTCCCTAACAGTCCTGTCCTGCCCAAACTCACTCCCTTGAAATCAATTCTTTACAGTCTTGTGGTTTTCCTCAAAGTACATTCAGCATCAGTGGGGGTCACAGGGTCCCTCCAAGCACCGTCCTTGTGCCAGTGGCTCCTTGCACCTGTTCTTTGCTGAACTCTGCAATGAACTACATAGTTTTGAACTGAAAAGAGTATCTTGCATAACTAATACACATCCCTTTCCCCCAGCTCATTTCAGAGAACACTTTTGCTTACTGCTTGCTTGGTTAGGAACCATGAAACCAAACAAAGTAGGTCTGGGACAGACCTCATGGGATCTTCTCATCCATTACCCCTTCCCTAAGGCCTACAGCGTTCATAACGGAACAACAAGCTTGCAAACTCCAGCTGCCAGGCTTTGAAAGTTTGGCTTCTCCTAAAGAAGTGCACTGCTCTTGTCAACATGGGAGAATCTGAATGTGCTTGCTGATCTGTACAGAGATTAATTTTAAAGCGTACTTTGTGCTCAGACGGCCCAATGCTACCATTACATGCATCAGTAAGTTTCATATTATGCAACTACTAGCACGTATGTTCAAAGAAAGCACTTTTTTTTTGCTCATGACAAAAGGTAGTTGCTGTGATCTCATTATAAAACTAAAGCTACGAAAGATAGGTCCTTCTGCAGCATCATCTTCTGCCTATTCTGTTAAAAGCGATTTATTGTATTGAGGAATGCATTGGTAATTTTATGCACCTCCCTTTTATGTAGCACAGCTGATTTCTAAGGCGTATCTTCATTGGATTTGAGTGCTCACTGAGTGTTAGCCATTATCAAATACTCCTTTCATTGCACAGTTCCTCTGTAGGTCATTCCCCGGAAGACATAGCCATACACGAAAAACACTTGTCTTTTCTCTCTTCCTTGTTTCATTTAGCACTAATTCGTGGTCATTCCTGCCTCTGTAAAGCTGAGTTTAGAGGCATTATGTAAGAAGGAGCCCAGATACCTGAGCGTGATCTTTTCCCTCCCAAGAAGGTTAATGTGTATTAAATCTCATTGCAGGAGGGTCAGAGCAGTCACAAAACTGTTCTAAACCAGAGTGTGGACACCAAAGTCCTGCAGTTTATCAGCAGCTAAAGCAGCCTGACAGGCAGCTTGCAATACCTGCAACACAAGGAGCCTGAGGTAGCTAATTCGGGTGCCTCTATGCAGGACCATGCATCAGAGACGAGAAAGATTAGCAGTGTAGCCTCAGGCTTTCAGCCAGGACAACCTGCAATGGGACTGGAGTAGATGTGAGCTGTGTGGGTCTAAAGGAATGGTTGCCTGTCTCTTGTAGCTTGCTGTGTCCCAAAACTTCAGAGAAGAAGCGTTTGACACTGAGGTAGGCAAAGGCACAGCCATCATTTCAGTGACTGAGGAGGGACTGGGCACGACAGCTTCTCTACCCACAGTCCAGCTGCAATGTACTCTGGAACCTTTCCAGCCATATCTGACTCTATTGAGGTGGCTGATTGTTGCTCTGCACCTGTCATTTCCAGCACATAACATTGATTACTTCTTCCAGGCTTTTTTAAAGTCTGCAAAATTCTTATGCAGTCCCCCCACTTGTGCCAGATTCTGGTGAAAAGAGTGGTTTCTCTTTTTTGCCTGTTATAAATAATGATGGTTTGCTGACTCATAACATGCCCAAAACTTTTTATTACAGATGAAAGTTTGCTTTGAAAGCATCCATCCAGATAAAAAGTGCAGCACACCTAACACACTATACCATTCCACAAGTTTAAATGCCTAGTCTCAGGCTGTCAATCACAAGAAAAATTCTTGATGGACTATTCTATAAAAATTGAGGGATAGTAGAAAGAATGGAGAAATACACAGGGCACAATAAGAAAACCACTGGAAATATGGTATATACTTTCATACATAAAGGTAATGCTAGCTTTCACCACAAATGAAGGATATTCCAAATTTACCAGTGAATGCCACCCTCTAATCTTTTCCTGGCCTAAAGTGCAAGCAAGTCTAAGATCTAAATGTAGTAAAAGAGCTGTGTTATACCATGATGTGATCAGGATTAGCAAATGTTCTCTACAAAAACTTTCCTCAAACAAGAAATTGTGATCTCCAGCCAGTAAAATCTTTCACACAAGTGCAACTTGAAAAGAGTATATAGCAGTGATACAAGAGATCCACAGAAATAGCCCAAGTAGCAAAATCCTTACCATTTCCATGGATGTAGTTGCAATTTATCAGAAAAGTCCTGCATTTTACTGAAACCTACCTGCTCATTTGTGTGAGCTGATAAGTATGATTTTAGCAGGTTAGTCATTCTACATGGTAGTTGAGAGCACTTCATTGCCAGAGCTGTTTACTCCTGTGTCTCCATTGTGTTTTGAGCCACATGACTTCTTTCACAGATGTGCATTTTGTGACTTCAAATGATATTTTGTTTTAAAACCCCTCCAAAAAAAGTTAAAATTTTAAATGATAAACAAGGAAGCTACAGAGGCCACTGTTATATTTTCAGTAAATTCCTTTCATGAATGCTTAAGGTTAACTTTAAAGTCTATAAGCTAGGCTTGGACTCTGGGTCCAAGCATGTGATGGAAAAGGATTAAGGAAAAATAACTTTTAGCAGTCCTCACTGGGAGCACACTACCAGCCTTGAAAGCAATAAAGAAGCAATGGAAAGCCTCACAGGCTACAAAGCAAAGATCAACACTTTGATGAAAAAGTTAATACACATTCCTTCCACAGATTCTGTATATAAGATGTAAATTGGGAGCTACTCTGTGAACCTGCAAAGAAAACTTATACTGCTTTATCTGGAAGCCAAGATTTATTTTGATGCCGATAGTGGAAGTTTTTGTAATAGCTTCTAGCTGACTGCAATGAAAGAAAACAGCATTTTCTTTGGTCTTTGCTACAGCTGAACTAACTGCATGTTGTGTACATAGACCATTTTTCTGAGATGAACAGAGTGTGTGCAGCATTGTCTCCCTTCCTTTCTTACCCCGCTCCCCGCATTACAAGGTGATGTAAATTCAGTCACACCCATGATTACTATGGATGGAATACTGCAGACAAGGAGGTGTGAGACAACAAAAAATGAAGCTGTGAGGGATACAGTAATAAATGAAAGACAGAGCACTGCAGAGGCACAATTTCTTGGGTGAGAGATTAAAAGAGAAAAAGAAGCCGCCTTCCCTTGCAATCGGCCATGGCAAGAATACTTAAATAGTTGGTTGTGAACAATGTTCTGATTTGGAAGTGCAAGACCTAATGAAAAAGGAGACTGAACACAATGAGAATAGTGAAGAAGTATTGAGCAAGTTATCAGAGTTCCTCTTGTCATATGACTGGTCAGTGAATTCCTGAACAAGAGCCTGCTCAGCCCTACTTTTTAGTATATTATTTTGTTACACTGTGTTATTTTAACCTAGGGAAACTTGATGCTGTGTTAGCAGTGTGTCTTTCAGGACCACAATAGCATTGATCCGGCTAGATCATAAAGGTATATTTTTTCAGAAGTAGCAAAATTTAATTTGCCACAAAATTCAATAGGAATGTGAACCCAGTTCCTGTAAAACACCTTGAGAAATTTTCCTTAGTAAAACTGCAGTACAGCCTAATCCTCAGCACCCACAAGTCCCATGCTGTACAAGGTTTTTGATTTCTGGAGTTCCTACGGGCCAGAGGTAAAGGATTGACAACAAGAATCTTTCCATTGCTTTGACCGATATCTATCTCCATCCCTGGGATCTTCTCCCAAACGACAGTCTGGAATAAACACAGCATTTGGCCACTCTATCAAATACAGAAACCTCCAGTGTGATGAGAATTTCCATCAGGATCTCATGGTGACCTCTGAGACTTGTGCAGTGCTCAGCACTTAAAAGACTTATAAAAAATCTAGCTAGAACAAATAAGGATTTAGAAGCTTTGATGAGAAAAAGGAGTAGGGAATTATCTATGCATTAGCTGGAATATGTAGAAACATTTGCAATGTACATTATGCCAGAATCATCTACAGGGATGAGCTCCTGCAAAATAGTTAAACTGTTGTGTCTAAATCACTTAGGTAGCTCTGAAGTAAGTGTCACCTATAATGCATGAATAACAACTGGAAGCCCCATAGAGTCACAGGAAAGAGATAGCCAGAGTGTGTTCTGGGATTAAACATAATGTGTTGATTCAAGGCACTCATTGCACAGCAATTAGCCCAGAAGGTTATCAGCAGTGATTTGCTCTGATACCCTATCATGCAGAATTGCATGCTGCTCCACAGAACAGTACCAAAGCATCCCTTACACTCAGTCAAATAAGCTTAGCACCAGCCAAAAAAGTCCCAAGGTTATTTTCCACAGCAGGGAAGAAACTGATCCCATCATTTTATATTCCTGAGGAACTAGGTTTAAAAGAGTATTATTAGCACTGGACAAGAAAATGAACTATCAGGCAGAAAGGTAGTTGTAACTGGACTGAATAAGAAATTATTACATGGACTGGAAGACAGAATGGAACTCTCCAACCTGAAACAAAGAGAAGAAAGAACTGTACTTAGATAAATAACTCAACCTTGCTGTTCACTCTTCAATAGTAATTCTGCATGACCATCTGGAAATTCCTCTGTGGTAATTCCTTTTTAACAGTTCTATAATCACATCCTAATTTGTCATTTCTTAGAAGGATTAAAAGAAATATTTTGCCTCTGCCAGCCCCATCTGTGCCTGTGCACATGCAGACCACATACAGGCAAGGCACATGCAAAGCCTGGGGACAGCCACACCAGCCTGCCAAAGCCACCACTGCCCAAAGGAAACTCTCTTTGAGAGTCTGCTTGCTGCACCTACAGTCTCTTACCAGACTCTTTCCATATTAGTAGTGCTTTATCTTTAAGAAAAGAGCCCTCAGCATCAGAGAATCCCAAGCCTTGGAGACACTTCAGAGATTGTCCAGCCCTCAGGCAGAACAAGTCCTTTCTGTTATCCTGGGGGTGCTTTACCTCAAAACTAGGTTTGAGATAGCTTGGTGGAGATTTCCAGTCAGGCAGAATTCTCCAAGAGCTATAGCCTTACCAGTAGAATATTTTCCTGATGCTTAGCTTGATGTTTTGGGTTTTTTTCTCTGCTATTACAGTCCCATTATTTCTTCTTGTATCCACCCTGAACATGGAGAGCAGATTTATTGCCTTCCTTACTGCAGCAGCCTTTTATCTATTCGGAAAGATGTCCTCCATCATGTTCTCTCCTTTAGACTAAATAATCCAATCTTTTCTCTCCTCCACACTAAATGAACACTTTCCTTTCAGAAAAAACCCCACCAAAATGCAAGGTGTTTTGCTTTGAAGTGTCTCAAATGAAATACAAAAAAATATTGATGCAAGGAGCAATTTTAAACTGGAAGTTCAGATGTTTCAGCTAATAAAATTTTCAAGTTCAGTGCCTCAGACAAAATTTCACGTATTTTTACTACACCAAAAGAACTAAAAGGATATGCCCACAAAACATTCTGGTATCAACAGATCTATAGCATTTTTCACAAAGATATTTGCTATGAATTTTGCTCTCAGCTCTGTCCCTTATCACTTTGACCCAAACTGAGCAAAGTCTCTTAAGAACACGCATAACTTCAAAAGTATGAACAGCCTCACCACAAACAAAATCCTACTTACAAATAAAGCGTTTTCTTAAATTCTTTCTCAAGGAAGGCAATGACTGCAGTTATAAATGATCCCCACTATAGAATCTCCACATCTTAGAATCATGCCCATCATTTGAGAGATAATCTCCTTAAAAATACACATTTAAGCATTTTTAAGATGTATGGTCCAGCACAGCTGCCAGAGGGAATGGAAGAGATGTGGCTAATTTTGAACTGATTTCTTTCTGTACTAGAAAGAGGCGAAGTTTACGTGCAAAGTGCAATGACTTGCACACAGGAGGATTATATCACACTGCATTAAACCAAACCTGTAGGTTAGCCATTGACTTCAGAGGGTAATCAGCAAGAGGACACCAGTATTTTCAAGCAGGGTGGCGTGGGTGTTGTACCACACTCCCCTCCAATTACTTATGGAGACTGCAGTTACAGTGTGTGAAATGGATGGATTATAATAGACTTTCCTTCCACTGCTGAGAGGCCCTGATGCACGCACTCCTCCCCTTCATAACAAGCAGCACTGGCAATTACCTACGTCAGATTTCTCTTAAAAATGTCACAAATGTATCTCCTGTCCGAATATTTCCCTAATTTATCTGTTACTAACTTTACCGCTTTCATAGTTAATTCCTAACCACTCTAATTAAACTTATTGATTGCTTCAGAGGAAGGATGTGTAGGGAATGGGAATGCTTTTTACCTTACTTCTACCTCCCAACTCTGTGAACAGCTCTCCTCAGAAATAAACTCACCCTTTTAATTAGTTGCATAAAATTTAGGTCGGGGATGGCCTAGAGATATTAGTTAACAGTGGAACAGTGGGTGCTTTGGGAACCTATATTCCTGGGATCCCACTGTCAAGGGGGACATGCTGGCAGCCTGTACAGAAGGAACGAACTGGCAGCTCAGCAGAGAGATCTGGGCTGCTATAGACTTGTCAGAAGCTACAAAACCCGTCCAGGGATTTGGAGCTTCTCTGAGGATCATTTCAGAGCAAGCCATAATTTGTCACAGGCAAACAGGAGAACCAAATACATATATAAAGTATATTTTCTGTTCTCCCTTTCCTTCTACCTTCTCAGGGAGCTCTGATGGATGTTTTGCATCCATCAACATAAGCACTGACTCTTTGCATGCTCCCCTCAGTCAAAGTCTCATCTCAGCTGGGGATACTTCCAGCCCCTCTGTCAGCTGCATCGTGGCTGCTCCTCAGCTTTGCTCCCCATCCAACCTGCCAGGACCCTCTCAAAGCATGGGTCAGAACAGCTGGGATGTCCTGGCATTGCAGAGCTTGGCCACTGAGCTGGATACAATGCAGGGGGCCAGCACACCCCCCAGTTTCTAGTTAGCCATTATTAAAATACATGGTGAGAAGACATACTAGTACTCTGATAGATAAACTCTTATGAGTGGGGAAAAAAGATGGGAAGTAGGGAGAAGAAAAACCTTTCCCTTGGAAATGTAAAGTCCAAACCAGAAATAATGTATTTCAATGATCATATATCCCAGTTTAAAGCTAATGTATCCTCCTTGAAAGACTTGCAGTTTAACACTGAGCTATATTCTTTCATATTCTTTGACATAATAAAATACTTATATTTATGTATGGCTGTAAAACTGTATTATTTTTAAAAGTTATTTCATTGAAGGGGTTGACCTTTTTATGTTTCATGGATACATTTCTTATGCAGCAATAGAAAAACCGGCTGTAAACCACTTTATGTTAAAGTATATGCTCATTTAAATATTATAACATAGATGATTAGGGACCACTATGCAATATTTGAGGTTTTAGAGATAAAGAAATGGTCCATAAAAAAAAAATCAATAATATGAACCTTCTACTTAGAATTCCCCTGTTATTTGTTTGGACTTAAATTTGATTTTATTGTTTTTAATTTTATACTCCAGGGTTTTAAAATGTTCAGCAATTATCTGATTTTTAGCTACAATTGTAGTATGTTTACTTGTAAAATGTCTTTCAAATTAAGATCATTATTTGTACTTTTAGATTTTCCCTTAACTTTGCAACTGAACATTTGCAGCTAAACGAGAAGAAACAGTATTTTTTACATTCCAAATGGTTCTAATGCCTAAGCATTTTGCTGATTTAATGGCTGGTTTTGCAGGATAGAAAAAATACTAATAATTCTCAGCAAGCAGAAAATCAACAGCTATCATTTTTCAAATGGGATTTCTGTAGCTCTGTCAAGTGTCCCATACTGTAAAAGGGAAAGGCAATTCAATCCTGTATTTGATTTTGTCTCTAGAGGCAATAGCTCGATGCAGCTTTCTCTGGAACCCAAAATACCAAATACTGTAGGACACTAAGGTGGTTGGGAGCCTCAAACACCAGACTTGAGTGTCAGGAGCACCTGTATCACTTGGGCCCAAGTATTCAGTAACTTATTCAATGTTTAAGAGCTACTGCCACCTTTAGATGCCCTCTATAAATGTCCAGGGATGGGGCACTCACTGCTTCTCTGAGACCAGTTCCAGCGCCTCACCACCCCCACAGTAACAAATTTCTTCCTAATATCCAATCCAAACCTACTCCCTGTCAGGTTAAAGCCATTTCTCCTTTTCTTATCACTCCATGCCATTGTAAAACGCCCCTCTCCAGCTTTCTTGAAGGCCCCTTTTAGGTACTGAAAGGACACAATCTAGGCTCTTTCCAAGTTTTATCTTCTCTTGCCCATGAGCAAGGAAAAAACAGGCCTATGCCTAAAATTTCAGGACAGCCAGGGCAGAGGAAAATCTCTGGGAAGGGTGATGATGGATACATTTTCCTGGCTTGGTTAGCTGGGTGGGTTTTCACTGCACCAAAGTGTGAGCTCTTGAGCTGAGTTAGACGTGTGTGAGCAGGCACATCTGCGTGCACAGACGACATTTTGTAATCCACGGTAAAAGGCAACGGTTAGGTGAAATAATTTAAGCACCAGCATCTTAATTTCTCTCTTAAGCTTACTTCTGGGTGCTCAGGGTGTGACTGACATTCACTGCACAAGCAGCTGCTGTGGCTACTCTGAAAGCAGGGCTGAATAAGGAACATGGCTGTGCACATTACCACAGTTTCAGTGTGGTTGGAGTCCTCACGCCAGAGCCAGCAGGGATCACACAGGCATTTTTCTATACCTGAGTAACTGCTCATTGAATACCTCCTCTGACTTTTTTTAATTCCCAGGGGAAGCTGCAAAGTTAAAGCAAACTCGCTACAGCAACAGTTTTGGTTTAGAGAAAGATAATTGAGAATCCTCTCTGCCTTTTCCTGAAGCAAAACTAATTTGGAAAGGGGATTGCTACTGAAGAAGAGTGGAAACTCTCAGCCAAATCTCAGGCTACAGCTGCATCCTCCGGTGATCTGCCCTGCTCCAATGTCAGCTCAGACCTGCAGGCTCAGCTTGCCTGACCAGCTAAAGTGAGGGATGGACTGCTCCACATCATGGCTGTGTCACAGCTGCCTTGGCAATCTGGAAAGCAGTCAAGACTGATGAACATGACCCACATTCCTTTCTCATTTCCCTTGGGTGGCTATGGGGCTATTTTTTTTGTTTTCCTGACAGCTGTATCAGGTATTGGGCAGCCCTGATGGTTTTTTTTTTTCTAAACGAACCTAATCCGCAGTTCTTGGAAGTTTTTAAAAGGTCAAAGACAAGGTAGTGAATTCCATGGAGACTGACAGCAGAGTCCTCATACAATATTTAACTGCAATGACTCTTCAGAGGAAAAAAGAGTCATGTCCTGAAGAACACGTATGGGAGGACCACAATGTGTGTTTTGCTCTCTGTGTTTCACAGGACAGCTGGAGAGGCCAGGAAAGCTCCAATACACCAAATAAAGATGTGTTGGAGAGGAATGAGGGGCAGGAAAAGATAAGACGGTACCAAGCACTGCAGTTGAAGGCAAGAAACCTAGGTGCTAGAAGAACTCCTCTGGTTTAGCACCTTGGGAAATACAGGCTGGTGTCAGTTCAGGCAAAAGGAAGAAGAAAGTTTATTTAGGGAAGATGCTGTGCATTTGTTTACATCTGCAGAGAATTTATGAGTAGATTCACACTAACTTGCCCAGAAGGCCTCCTCTAACCATGGACACCCCACCAGCCAGGTGTCTTTAGACTGGCTCCAACACATTTGCCTATTCCTATGTCTTGCCTATTCTAGAAAAGCAGTGAAATGCTCGGCATAATCAGACATACACCAAAAAAAGAAAAAAAAAAAAAAGAGAAGCCCCAAACCCTTTCCTTTTAAATAGTTTTTGTAGTGTAGATTGATGAAACGATCTGTACTCCCCCCCCACACCACCTTCTGACATGCATCCATTGGCTTGACAAAGCAGGTAGTCACACACACTCCACATGAATGCACCCGTGGCCAGGTTGCCTTGGAAACCTTCACTGCTACCTAATATTGTTATAATTGGCAAGAAAATATAGGTTTTCTCCAATGATTCGCAGCATGTTTCCATTTTACATAAATGCAAGCTTTCCATCTGTAGTTTTGTGAGGGTTTGCTTTGCTTTTCCCCCAGAAATTTTAGAGACATTTTCTCCCCAGAAAAATTAAACTGCTGTTTAAATGTTAGAAACGGTGTTGTATCAGTACAGGGGGCCATACAGCAATTCCAGCTTCCCCATGTCTGATGAGAAAGACTTCTATCATTCAGGAAAAGGAGCCCTGCAGTTCTCCCTGCTGCATTTAATTCCATGCACAGCTCTGAAGTTAGAACAGGTCAGCCCAAGTGCCCCCACACAACTCTGCTCAGGCTGTGCACTCTTCACACAACACCATCTACCAAGTCCATCACAACTAGTAGAAACCCTGAGTAGATTTTACTACATGAACATTTCCAGCACAGACCAGGACTGTTATGGGATGTACTCACTCGAATCATAGGCTCAAGGGAGCATTTGAAGAAGAACTTTAGATGCTCACATAAAGGAGGGCTACATAAAAGCTACATGTGTGTCCACATTGCATGTACTTACCAAAAAGAGATAAATACGCTTGGCACTGGGACACAGACCCCAAATCCTGGGCTTCTTAGGAGATCAGCAGCCTGCAGCTACTCCTACAGCCTAAGGCCCAGCTTAGGGCAGATGGAAACTGCAGATTCTGGTTGTCTGATGAGCAGTTTTGCCTAGGAAAGAGGCAGGCAAAAATCAGACATGCTGGAGTACTGCATGCCAGTGGGTTCAAAAAGAAATGTCTGGAGGCGGCACGCAAAAAGGATAAAACCTAAAGTAGCAACCCCCAAATGAGCACTCTTGGTGGACACTGAACTGAATGTTTTAAGTCAGGCTGAAGAGACATTTTCCTCGGAAAAGGAAAAAAGTGAACTATTTCCAGTTAGCCCAGACCAAATGCTGTGCCTCTCCCCAGTAACTGCAGTACCCAATTTCACCATGATGTAATCCTTTGAGTTTGAAGTCCTTAAAAATCTCCTCCAAAAGCAGCATGGTGACCCACGGACAAGCCCTGGGGTTGGTGTAGGCTCTTTCTTCAGCTGCAGGAACTACTCTGAGCATCCTTTCCTGGGGCTGCTTCCATCTGGGTGTCCAGCCCAAGCAGTGGCTGCCATGGCAGAGTCAAGGGGATTCTGATCTGGTCATTCTGCTCTGGAAAAAATAGTGAACCCAACTCTAGCTGATACCAAGCTACGTAAGAGAAGGAGTTTTGGTAAAACTAAAGCAATGTAAATCTCTGACATATGACTTTAGATTGCCAAGTTAAAACTGTAGTAAATCAGCTGTAGCAAGATCAGAAACTATGGGTTTTCCATGTATTTTGGGGGAAAAGACAAGAGTTTCTCTCCTGTGCCTGTGTGGTACAGCTGTTCTTTGGCTTTGGTTACAGTCTCAAACAAATCTCTTGAAACAGAAACGACGTTTTTTAAATGTAAAAGCATTGATTTTTATTTTAGCAAAAATAAAAAGCTCTAGCCAATTCATTTCAATATTTTTAAAATTACCTCTGCATGGTTTTTGGAGTACATGCTTCCAGCAAATGTGTGTTTTAGTCTAACACAACTAAGTGTTGATGCAAGGCATTGATGGCTTTTTTTCCCTGTCTGCACCATATCAGTAGAGTTCAGTGGATGCAGTAGTTACCTTAACTCTGTCCAAAAGAGCTGCAGAGCTGTTTCCAAAAAGAACCCAAAGGCTAATTTTTAAATGCTCAACACACACATTTAGAATTGTATTCTTCAAAGGATCTCAGGGAGAGGTGGCAATATGAATGCTAGGTTTTGAAAAGGACTCAAAACTCTCTGTGAGATACGCAGTTTCCAGCATCTTCACCCTTCAAAACTCCTGGGTATTTGAATTCCAGATCAGCATTGGCAAACCTGCCTTGAAAACTTTGGTTTTGGTCCATCAGAGCTGCTTCAGAACAAAATCAGCTAAACTACTGGGCCTGCATTTGAGATCACGAGAAGCTTAGCAAGAAAGATGGCAAAATGAACAAAATAAAAGTTAATAACTCACTAGGTGTCACTCAGCGTTCATCCTCTCTAAATATCACAGTATTTATTAGGGTGTCTGCCTAACACTCCGAACCCAACATCACATATCAATGTATGAGTTATTCTTCAAGTGCTCTGAAGTATAGTGAGCCCATTCAGGTTAAAAGAAAAGCAGTCTAAAAGTAACATCACATAAAACTTGCACTATCCCTGGCAAAACACCTCTTTTGCCCATCCTGCTTTAAATTTTGATGTGTCTCCAAGATTCCCAGCTTTGCAAGCAGAAATAAACCCCAAAAGGTAAAATGCCAGAGGTGAGAGTTCTCAGAAGAACCCAGGCTTATGAGACTGGAAATTAAACTCTTCTGTGGAGTTCTGTGGAGAGATAGGGTACTGCCCCAAAAAAGACTGGCTTTTTTTTTAGAGAGAAGGGCTTCTAAATCAAACTCTTCTTTAACACAGACCAGCAGAAGTTGAACTAAAACCTAGTTTTCCAACTCTAACAGGCTTTTTTAACAGCATCGGATCCAAGGGGACAGTCACATGACATTTCAAAACATTTTGTACCATCTTATATTTTCAATTTTTAAGACTTGAACAACACGATTCTGTTCACATAGAAGACTTCTAGATTGATGGATTTTACAAAAAATTGTTGCAAATTCCTTGCACTGTGTAAGTTAGATGGCTTTACTATAATCTCAGACACTAGTCTTAACATTCCTATTGATTTGAAGTACTGATGCTGTGGCCCTGTAAAAACTGAAAGAAAATTATTATATTTGGGATGTGTTTTCTTCTTCTGAAAATGTCAGAAGAAGATAATGATTCACTTATTAGTGAATTTCTCTTATAATTCTATGACTTTGCTTGCAGCTGTTGCACTGTTGTTTGGAGGCATGTAATGTTTCTTCAACCTCCTCTGTTCTCATACTTTTCACCTTTCTGATCAGAGCAGAATGCTGGGCAGATGATACACAGCAGAAGGAAAACATTCTGATGGACCAGCTGTTTCCTTAAACAATATTGTTTTAGGAAACATGCCAGTTTAGATAGAAAAGAAACCACCTGACATGGAACAAAATACCGAGCTTTTTACTGCTTCCTTTTTTTGGGTCTCAATTTTCTATTTTGTTACCACTTTTATATGACAGCCCGTCATTTTGAGTCCTGCATCTCATAATATGCACAACATATTTTTATTTATTGTTCTCCTTCAACCCAGTAATCACATCAATGACTCCAATGTGGCTGTTTCACTAACCTGCGCCTAAAGTTGTACTCAGCAAACAAAAAGAGCCATTTCAGTGAGATGGCATATGGGAAGCAGGACACTTGCCCTGACCTGTTATAAATAGCTAGAGAAATGTCCTATTACACTCACAAATACCACAGCAGAGATTATAACTGCGAAAATACAAAGACGTAGTGCACCCTCCTTCCCCCCTTCCCTTTTTTTCTGGCAAAAGCTGTTGGACTGCTAACCTGGGCTGGCTGTGTGCCGCAGTGATTCCAGCAAGAAAGCAGCACCTGGCTGCAGCAGGTTCTATGTGATGGGAAGCAGAGGAAGGTTTGATACTCAGCAGATGGCACAGACGGGCACTGTGCCAGCCCAGGGGCACTACCTGGTGCGCCTACGGGATCGCTTGCTGCATTTGTTAACGAGCTGGGGGTGCGAGACAGCTTTGTTTTACTCTCCTTTCTCGTCCTCCTTTATGCGATTTTGCTTTTAGCCAGCAGACAACAGCAGTGCTCTTCTCTGGTGTGTGAAAGATTCAGCAATAAAAGGAACCTGGGGAAAAAAAAAAAAGGAGAAGAAGAGAAGGAATCTGTTGTTTTTCTGTAACAACTGGTCATCTCAAACCTCCAACCTCTCAGCCTCCCATGACTGCTAATAACTCTGTTTACTCGGAGGCAGACCACAGTGGGGCTTTTGGACCACAGACCGGGCTGGCACCGTGTGAGTGTGTAAAGAAGCAGCATTTATCATTGTCATGATTTTGTTGCTTTCACCCACTCTTATAGGAGTTGATAACAAGGAACTCAGAGGCAGCACAGCTGGCTTGAGAGATGTCTCTGCACGAGCAAAGGAATGGCTCTGTTCCAAGAGCAGGCACAACTTATTTCTCCCAATCTATGAATAAGTGCCATGGTAATGGAAAAACAGCATTTACCCTTGCATCTTCTCCCTCTGTTTTGCCACAGAGACTTTGCCTTCCCATATGTTCCATGGTGAAGACCTGGAGCACATTCTCAGGACAGTATGGTCTGAATGGCAGAGAAGGAGGCAGGGGTTTTTTTGTTTTTTTTTTTTTTTTTCCCCCATCTATAAATTTATATTTAGGCCTTCCCAAGCTAGGGCTGAATGTAGGCCTGGGCATTATTCTACCAATGTGTCAGCCAAAATGTAGGGTTCTAGTATCTGCAGTCAAGTAGTTGTGGAAAAATCTCTTGTGTGTGTTTCGAAAATGAGAAATTCTTGGAAAACCATCAATAAAAAAAATCCTTATAGATTTCTTGGGTAAGTCTGATGTGAATTTTATAGATGACAACTGACATCCATCACCCCAAGATGAACGTGTGGAGAAAAAGTGAATAAATCTTTTCTCCTCCCCATTGATGGGGTTCAATGTAGCATTTTTCTCTACCCTTTTTGTCAGCCATAATGTAAGACACCAACACAACTACCTTCTAATCCAATACAGCTCAGCAAGAGTAAATCTTTTCTCTTGGGAAGGTTTGCAGCAAAGCAATAGAGAATTTCAGGGCAAGTCTAAGCTAAATTGACTCAAGCTGCCTCAGAGACATTTACCTAAATCACCCTTCTTGTAGTGAAGGCACAACTATCCTTCATTTTCACAAGCACTAAAAAGAAAACAGAACCTTTGAATTCATTTCTTCACAAATAAAGAGCCGTTGGAAAGCAAACTTAACTTAACCACTTGAAAAATACTTCCTCAGTGCTATAATTCAAAACAACAGTGAAAGAAAGGAAGAGGAAAGAAAAATGAAAAGAAGGGTTTTATATTAAATTGCATTAACCATTAATCTAATAATCATCCAATTGAATTTCTTTGTAAATAAGCTCTGCAATATAGTGGCACCCACCATGCAGTAGCTTGATACTTTGTAGTAACTGGGTCTTTGCCCTCTCATTATAAAATAAAACATATGGTATTTTACTGTAAAGGATAATGTCAGGTTTGATAACATGAGGTAATTAGTAGCTGTGTTTTAATACTGTGAGAGCATCACTCAAGTTTCCACTCTTGATGAAAAGTAAATTCTTTTTGTCACACAAGGAAATACTCATTGTTTCAAGACTTTTGTGACAAAAATGATACAGACATTAAGTCAGAGGCATGAAAGATTATTCATGTTCAACTTTAAAATCAGGGACATCCAAAATATTATCTTTCAATTTGCATTTCTTTTGATCCACTAGGCTTGAGTGGAGACAAGAGAGGAAATTAAGTCAAAGACAATTCCCTTCCAATTAAACTCTTGTAGATACAGAAGGATTAACCCTCTCCCCTGTTCTATCCAGGCTGCAGCTCCTGAGGGAGACACTGAGAGGCGGCAAATCGCACACACAGACTTGTGGGGAGGAGGTTTCTCCCATGGCTGTGGCTCCAATCATGCCTGCTGGATGCAGGTCACCAGTGATGTTTTCCTCTGGAGCAGCATGGGATACTCCTTGCCCTGGCATACAACCCACTTGTGCTTGAAATGCCCCTCACATACAGCAGCAGGACATGGGAAGTTATTCCAGAGCTCAGAAATTGTGGGCTCCACCCTGAGTTTTCCTGAAGGGGGAATCAGGGAAGAGGAAAGGAACTTCTTGAACTGCACTTCTTTGGGTGGGAGCTTTTGGTGCATGTGCCGGTGCCAACAGGCTGTGGGGTAAGGGAGTCTGAGCCTTCCCTTCATCCCCCACTTCAGCACCCAGCCTTGCTGCATCGTTTATTACCTGATTTAACTAATTTTGGGATTGAAGATGGGGGCAGTTTGTTGACAGAGACGTCTGTGCAGTGTGTGACATGGTCATCTTTTGCAAAATAGTACATGGTCTTCTGCCAGAACAAGAAGGGGTTAAGATGTCTATGCAGCTGATGCATGGTAGGATTTAAAACTGTCAGCAGTAAAACCCACATCATTCATATCTTTATGTACATTAGGATTTAAATATGGATGCCAAAAATGAAAATGCAGCTTACTGAAGAAAGGAAGAACACATTTCCTAATATAGATAAATTTTCCCATTTCTGGAAGAAATTGAGAGAATTAGCAGCACCTGCAAAGGCAGAAAACAAGAAAAGTAAAAGAATCACGGATAATTAATACTCAGAAGGCAAAGACATCTTTCATAGAAAAACATAATGGGCCAGAAATTCAGCTGCTGTATATTTGCCGATTTACATCAGCCGAGGAATGTGTTCCAGTAAGATTTAACATTCTTCTTATGTTACCTGGGAGATAAATGATTCAAAATACAGAGAGAACTTAACATGCATTATCTGTCATCTTTTGTTGATTAATAATTTCAGATGTTGCTACTATTATTTAATCTAGACCGAAATTACAGACAAAATTAAAATGCAACAAAACATTAAATGCGGCAAGGCATTACTTAAGCATAATCTCTTAAAACCCAAGTAAATGAAGCAAATAAATTTTAAAGGTCATTTAGGGGAGCTGAACTTGTAAGAATGAAATTACCAAATTATCTGCTTCTAGGATAGCTACTGGACAGGGCAGAGACAGAGTTTGCAATTTTGCTCCCACACATCACCCTGAAACACTCTGCTGGGGTGAGAACATCCTATTATGTTCTTACCCTTTAGGTGGAACAGCATGTTTTTGGCCCTGGTTTTCTAAGTGTGTGTGTTTGCATGGCTGCACTGTGGCTTTCTGAAAGGTTCCTCTTAACAGCATTTGAGTTGCTCGCCTGGTTTCAACTGAGTTGGAAGGGAGTGTAGAAATCTCTCAGATGAATTGGAGCAAATGGTGAAAATTGGGGCTGAGTAGAAGAGTTCAGCAATTCCCCGTGCCCTCTGCCCTGCCAAGCAACTGGGTAGCCACTGGGCAGCTTGGCACGAGCCTCAAAATGGGCCATCTCCTTCCCAGGAAACCACTTGTAGAGAGGTGGAATTAGGGACAGGAAGCTGAGAACAGGCAATAAAGGAGTTAGGCAGATGAGGAACAAGTGGAGCGAGTGGTAGGAGGAGACTGAGAGGTGATGGGGAGGATCCCCTTCAGCCTGGCAAATAAAGAAACTGATGGATGAGGTTTTGGGGAAAACATAGCAAATTAACTGGAAACATTCTTCTTTATGCCATTTTCCTTAGCAGGACAATTGTCTGCAAAAGATACAGCCATAGGATGGTGAATTTTGCTTGGGTTATCCACCCTTTAGTGACATGATAACTGCTGGAAAATTAGCATCCAGCCTTGCATCGCTTCCCCATTGTGAAACAGCCACACCCCACACACCACAGAAGATCTCAACAGCAAAGGAAAATGCTTAATTTTAAGAAATGTAAAGTTCTGGATCAATCTTACAACAGATTGCAATGCATGTGCATACACCAATAGGTATAAACACGTACTAAAGTCAGTGTAAGCAATCAATCACATTTTCCTGCTTTCTGAGCTGAACTGTGAAGATGCATTTGAATCTAAGAAATATGGAGCTCTGGCCATAGGAAGAAGAAGTGGACTTCTACTTACCCCAGAGTGTAATGCGAAAGCTTTTGAGGGAGACTAAGCAGTTGTCAACCTTTCTCCTTCCCCGCCAAGTGTGCTAGACACAAACAAATACCACTGCAGATATTCAGAGCGGTTTACAGCAGATTTGAAAAACTCAGAAGGTACCTGGGATCTAATTTCTGCACAAAAAGCAATGCCTGCCTCAGCCAGCAGGAAAAGCTGAATGTAAAAATAATTAGTGATAACAGAAAATAGCTTCTACCTGTGAACAGCAGGAAATATGTACTGCAAGTAGAGCCGCACGATTAATTGATTTTAGGGGTTTGTTGGCAGTCTGAAAACCAAACACTCCCAACAGGTAGGTTTTTGAGTTCAACAGAGCTAATGTATCCTACGACCCGAGAAGCTCCACTGTGTGGCTTCTCCAAAGTCTAACACAGCCTGAATTTGGAAAGCCTTCCCTCAGCAGCACAGTTGTTTTCCACCTGGACACCTGTTTTCATAAAATTCACAGGAGCACGCATGAGACTTCTGGGTTGCATCCAGGCACTGGGTTTAATTGTAATTAAGTGGGGACAGACACAAGCATACATGCACGCAGATGTGTGACAAGAGGGGGCAACAAATGCCACTCTGTCTCTCTGAATCCAGACTGTATTTTTTATGGGAGGAGACAAATCCAGACTGAGATTTTGTCAGCCAGTCACAGATATTAATCTTGTGCACCCCACGCTGCTGAGCAGTATTTGGGCAAGAAATCTCTTCCCCATTCACCCACGTGAAAATGTATCTCTTGCAATTGGGTGGAATTACCTTGAGAAAAGAACTATCCCAACACTACCCCATTATACCCCCTTTGTATATCCCAAACAGGATTGCCTTCTCCTCAGAAGAATAAATGAAGGAGTTAGGTGAAGGGAAAATCAGGAATCCTTGCCTCTAAGCATTCAACAAACCATCAGTGAATAATAAGCAGGTCCCTTTCCCTTCCCAGCACAGCAGCTGTGGACACTAACAGACAACAAGCTGATTATGTCAACATATTCTGGGAAAATTTCCCAAATTCTGGGCTGCTCTGGTGGTCTAGCAGTCAGAAAAGAACCCAAAAAAACCCAACAAAACAACAAACCAAGAAGAAATAAAAATAACCCTTTCCAAAAATAGAGACAATGAAGGAAACAAGATTTCTTTCTTCTTCCAAAGAGCACTATGAAATAATCCTTCTGTTCATTTATCATAGTACAAGCAGAGCTGTTTCCTAAAACATCTCATCTCCAGTTAGTACAGCATTTGTTGTAACAGCAAATTTCCACAGCAAGACAATGTTACAAGAGCTGTTGAGACAGAGACACATATAAACACAAAAATACAAAGCACTTTGAGTTGCTCATTACAGGAGGAAGCTGCAGCACAGGCAGTTGTCAGACAGTGACCAGTGTTCAGCTGCTCTTTTCCAAACTGCAAACTTGCATGACAAAGCACTCAAGAACCTTCTTCTGGGACAATTCTTGCTCAGAGCTGATGAGATGTCACCAATTCTGCTACCCAGGGATTTTTCCAGAGAAGATGCAGACTTATAAAAGTTTTAGGGCAGCAATTCCTTTTTGTCTTGCTACACAAATTTCCAATATCTAATGTAACCACAGTCTAATGTAAGAATGAATTACTTTCTCCCTTGGAACAAAAGGGCTTGGTTCACAAATCAATAGCCTGGATTGCTCTCTACACCTCTGCTTTTAAGAACAGTGTCACTTCCATTTCAGTAAGTATGCAAGATACATGCAAATATCTTCCGTTTGTTCTCTTAAATCTGATCTTTGCAGAGACAGAAGGCTGCATGCTTCACTTCTTAGAGACACAAGACCTACCTCTTGTTCATTTCCAGGACTGAGAAAGAATTTGAGCAGCTAATTCACAGAATGCAGCCATTACAGCTCTGACACTTCCATCCAAGACATGGAAGAGCATAACCTCTGATCGGGCCTGAGGGCACAGCACAAAGGTGCGTGTAAGAGGTGGGGTTTTTAACAAGAGTAGCCTAAAATTAACAGTTAGCTATTAGCCTTTATGTGTGCAGAATGTTTATTTCCCAAGCAGGTTCAAACCCGTGAAAAAAAAAAGACGTCTCTGTTCTCAGGAGGGTGGAAAAGAAAGGCTGAACAGTAGAGGAAAAAAGGCTGGTGGCAAGGGATCTTGGGATGCTGCACAGCTGCTGCAACTTTCTTCTTTTCCAATGTGAAATGTCATGACACACGCGGGAGCCACATTCAGCCATCAATATTTATAAATCCCAGAAACTACCAACTTGCTTCTGAGAGCAGATTTTTATATACAGTATGACTGCAGCAGACTCTAAGACAAGCTCGATACCAAACTAATGAGAAATGAGATGAAGTTAATACACTGTAAGCCTTTGCTAAATCTGTTTGTCCTATTTATTCATTGCCTTGTTGATCTGGAACCTCTAAATAAGAAATCTGGCCTGTTCACCATTATTGCTTATTTAATCCTCTGAAGTCTATGAACAATGAGACAAAAATATCTGTGCCCATTGTAGAAAGAAGAAATATAAATAGAGATGAAATATTCTGTCTAGAGCAGGCGCTTGTAGAACAAATATCGCCACTTCTTCTCCACTAGCAAATGTAAAAAAAATTCTCTTTCTTAAAAATTGAAAGGACTGCAAATATAAATGTCAGCCAGCACCAAATTGATCATCATCTAACTTGCGACAAAAAAAAAAATTACCATTTATTTAAAGAACACTTTGGCTGATGGGAGCTACTTGGCAATTCCCATAGCCAGGCCACAGCTTGGACAGCGAGATACTGATCTGGGATAGCATTTCCGTATTTAATATCTTCCATCTTCATGTGTACAGCTGAATTTATCCTTGTTAACAATCTGCCTAGGGAGCCAACTCTTTAATGCCTGTTTCAAAAAGGGAAAACATAAACGAAGAGTGATAAAGTGTCTTGCTG
Source organism: Falcunculus frontatus (assembly GCA_013398115.1). Lineage (NCBI taxonomy): Eukaryota > Metazoa > Chordata > Aves > Passeriformes > Falcunculus > Falcunculus frontatus. The sequence continues at coordinate 576,729 of VZRV01003485.1, forward strand.
GTATTGCAGGAAAAACAACTCCACACACGAAAGATGCTGAGGAAACTGCTCTTATTTCACTAGCTTACTGGGGGAAAAATGAGATACATATATATTAACTCCGTAGCTCTTTAGGTGAAATTCTTAGGTGGAAATTTTCCAGGAGAGCACCTGGGCAGTAATGAAAATAGCAAAAGTCTGGGCTTAAATGAATGATCCTTACAACTATAACACACTGTAAATGAAAGTCTAGCTAATGCCATGTCCTGTCTACCTCTGGCTCCATATACTTTTATAGGGTGTGAAATTTGGTCTGGAAAACTCTCATTTACACATATACTAATGCCTGAAACAGAGCCTGAAGAACTGACAATATTTTGGCTGGCAAAGACTATAAACCCCTTTGTTAGAGATTCCCAAAGTAAAGCAGCCTCAGGTTGACAAAAACGTTTTGTTCTGCTTGAAAGGAAAGTCAGTTCTAGTGGTCATCAGAGCATTTTTTTCCTTTGCTTGCAAAAGTGTGTTGTTTCCCTCCAGCGAAGATCCAACGCTCCTCAGTGATGATTAAAGTTGCAAAGAAAAGTTATCTTCCTGCTCTGGACTAAGAATAAACTTCAGGAGAAACAGGCAACCTCCCTGTGAGAAAGGGAGAAAAGAAGAGAACTGCTGTAAGCTTCTGAGGAACCTGGTGATGTATTTGTCCAGAATGTCTCCATCTATGCTCTACTTTAGCTTGTCCCACCTCATACATGGATCAACAATCTTCAGAAGGCTGGCAAGAAGTAAAATGGAGAAGTCTCTTCTGAGAAAAGGATTTGGGTTGGGGCAGGCGGATTGGAGGAGAAGGGAAAACCTTCAGTAAAAGAGGTCAAATGACCAAACGATTCTGAAGGTGCAGACCTTTATCTCACTGAAAGGCAGCACACAGTGAACACTGCCCAGCCTTCTGGCACCCAAGCTTACGCTCTTTTCATCCCTATGTTTTTCTAGCAAAGGGAGGGGTCCAGCAGATATTGCTGTATCTGACACTGAATAAAACTGCTCTGCTGGATGTGCCAATGGAACAGCTCCCACATGGCTCAATTAATACATACAGCTACCTCAATTCAGGCACTGTCCCTCTGCAGAAATTGAACCCCAACCATAAGCTTGCCCTGGGTGCTCAGGAGGGCCAGACAGATGCTGGAGTACTCTGCAACATGCTAACACATTGCCTAATTCTTTCCTCTAGCACCAGCTGGGAACCCTCCTGAATGCAGGTGCTCTTCAGCTGCATCTTTTGCTGTAGCTCCTCTATGTTTTTGTAGTGGGCATTCTCCTGTTTCTTGGGCTGAAGTGTCTCAATGTGCCATCAGAGAAAGGGGCTGCCCTGCAGTTCTCTATAGCCTAATCAAACTCCAGCGCAAATGGCAAAGTAGGAGAATATTTTGTATGCTGAGACACTCAGATGAGACAGTGGTCTGAAGACAGAGCTACTTACCAAATCTTGAGATGGGTCATCTTGCACTGAGGACCAAAGTCTGTAGCTTCACTTTTTCTTTTCTCAGTGTATCAGGGCATTTCCCTTTTTAAGCAGTCTCTGCTCTTTCTCTTCTTGGACACGCACAGGTGTTTCTCACCTCTATGAAAGGAAGGGCTGCAACAAAAGAAAGGTTGCAATCATTAAAATCCCATCTGCAAAGAGTGCAACACCCAGTACCATCCTGTGCAAGCCCAGCAGATAGAAATGAGACTGTCTGTCACGAAGCCACTGAGTGTTTGAGCCCTATTCCACTCAGAACACTGAAAAAAGCAAACCCAGGTGGGATCAGGCTGTCAAAGAAAAAGGCCAGTCTTTTAACTTGGATATTTAAACCAGATTTAAAATAAACAAGTAGCCTGGGTCAATTCTTTCAGAAGACAGATGAGGGTAGGACAATGAATAACTGACTTCTCTCTTTACCTGGCATTAAACTATGTAACACAGGGAACAGTCAGAGGACTAAGCAGATTTGCAGCCTGGAGCAGATTGGATTCAGAAGCACCAGAATGCTTTGGGACTGAACACCCTTTATAAGTCCAGTCTCCTTAGTCAGAGAGAAAAGGAAGGGGGCACTCTATGTCCTACAGTTAAGTTCAAATAGTTTTTCTCTGCTTCATTCTGCAGCCAGAGATCAAGGAGTTGGATGGATCTCCTAAGGAGCTGCATGTTAAGGATCATGTGCCAGAGGCTCTGAGAACCTCCACACTGAGACTGTCCGCTTCTCTGCATCTGGAAGTGCTGAACCTCATGTGACAAAAAGCTAGGCAATACTGAAGCAATTAAACAAGCTGCCCAACTTGTTTCAAACTCTTTCAAAGAGGCATCCTCTCCGTCACCCCAGGACTTCCCCCATCTCTTGCCACCCCACAGAATTGTCTTTGTGCTCTACCCCCGACCTTTCTCTTGCAGCCAAAACCTGTTGCGTAGGCAGATGGCAAACAAAAGTATCCATCCCACTGGTATATAGGCAAATCAGGAGGGTCCTCTCCCATAAAAATATAAGGACCTCAAAAGCAAACGAGGTATTTCTTACTACCTGCCTTAAACACCACTGGAATATGGAATGAAACCAGCTTTTTGCTAGACAGCTTCAAGTCCAGAGCTGAGACTTTTGAATGCTAACCAAACAACCAGCAGCACTCAGACTAGTCAATAAAAAGCATTACTAAGAATCGCTTTTCTCCTCTAAGCCAAGTGGAAAAAAGCTGTGCCACAGAGTTGCTGATGATATATTTAGCAGTGAGTATCATCTCAAAAAACACAATCCTTTCCCAATTAAGAAACACAGTCCCCAGCAAGGCTCAGCACAGATCTCATGGAGCCACACTGAGCATTGGTATGAGCCAAGTGCTGGTCAGGTGTCGTATCAAGCCAACTGCTACACCCAGCAGTCTCTCAGTGCCCCCTAACCAAAATTCCAGCATTAAACTAATTAGCAGTATGCTCTTGCTTTTATACATCCCCTGCAACCAGCAGGATTGAAGATAAATAAGTTGTTAGCCTCTCCTAAAGGCTTGCAGACTATTTATTTATAGACTCATTTATAGGTGCCCTTCACAGAAGCATCTGACCTTTTCATAATGATTACTGAACCTCTCCCATAAAGTCTGTGCATAATGAGACAGCATTACAGTGCCCATTTTAAAGAGATGAGAACATGGACTGAAAGCAAGTAAATGAAATGATTTGGTTGTGGATGCAAGCTGTTCCAGAGACACATGCCAAACAAAGACACTACTGCTCTACCACATCTCCTTTAAAAGCCACTCAGACTGGTCTGGTGCTGATGGAAGAATTCTGTAAGGCTATAACAGCTCCAGAGCAGCAATGGACCCAACAAAGGCAGTAAGAAGATGCTCACAAACAATCCATCCCCTCAAACACCAGCAGCACCTTCTGATTACTGTTCCTCTTTGTGGAATGGACCTAGGAGTGACAAAACCACACTTTTGAGGCTGCCTTTCCTTGCAGTCTCCTAAGTTGCTCTTGGTGTACCAGTCAGGGTGGGCCAAGGTTTCCCCTGCCTGGAAATTAAGGCATGTGGGAGAGTCAGAGCAAAGCTTCATTTCAGCCCTTCAAACAAACCCATCACTCTCAATATTTACCTTTCATTTGCCATCAGTGAAACAGAGGTTGCTGTACTGACGTTTGTCCGTAAGTACCAACTGCAAGTTTGATTTCTTTCTGCACTGCCATTCTGGAAATTTTTCAGGTTTTTTTCCACAGGTGAAGATGCAATTTTGTCACCAAAAAAATGTAAAGAAGCTACTGCTAGAGCTTCATCTGGGTGACAAATTGAACCTCCCTCTTTCTAGAGGATCACCGGTTGGAAGCCTGCCTCCAGGGCACTGAGAATCACCTAATGAAACCAAAGATGTGGGAAAACTCACTGACTTTCATTATCGGAAATGAGGAGACACTTAAAATCAGCTGCAAATTAAGCACTGTCATGTCCTAACTTTGTGCTTTTTGCCACAGAAGCAGCTGACACCTCTGCTAAAAATTGTGCAGGAAACAGGAAACATAAGGAACCACCCTAAAAATTCCTTCCAGCTTGATGTTTATGCCAGAGTACTTTCTGTCCAAATTCAGATTTAAAAACAAAAAAGCAAACAAGCCTTAAAGTTTCTCCACTGATGAGAAACAGAAGCGTAGGCATAACATGTCTCTCCCCTGAAAGTAATTTGTTAACAAGTCCACGGAAATGTCCTCAGTCTACTCTTGCCCAATGTTGAAGGGATGCACTGCTGAGGAACATATTTTTCTCTTGAGCTGTGCTGTCAACAGCCTCTTTTCCTATATACAGGATCACAAAATAGTGAAAAAGGGTAAATCTGGCCCATTTCTTTTCACACCAAAATAGCTTCCAGAAGGGCATGAAATATCCTCTCACCTCTCATGTCCCAGAGTGCCATGTTTGAGGCATCCAGAGATTCAGCGATGATGTTACAGATAGCAAAGAATAGTCCCAGCAAAACACAGCAGACAGCTTGAGGGTAAACACTTTATGAAGGATTTCAAGACCTCATGGGAAGCTATTGCTCTGTCCCCATATAGTGTGTACATGTTATTAATAGATATTTATCTTTCAAAGGAAAAAAATCAAGAAGAATAAGTGTACAGTTAAAGAAACTGAGAAGATAATGACTTTAGAAGCATAACCAGGTGATCACAAGCCCTTTTGAAAGAATGCCTTCTGTGATATGCCACTCTTTTCCTAAAAATGCCAGGCCCTCTCAGGTGTCCCATTCAGTCAACATGGCAAATACATGCTGATGTTGACTGAAACTAGAGGCAGGGGTGAGAAGATAGGAGTGAGTTCTGAAAGTGACCATTTTTAAGGCATATTTGAAGATTCAGGAAGTTGTTTTCCACTCAATGCTTCTTATCACTGTAAATAGAATTTCAATTTCAAGACAAATGATACATTTAAAACAAAAAAATTCTGTTATTTAGGTCGAATAAAATTCCTTCAACACTCTGGGGTTGTCTTTTCTTTCAATAAGAACAGCCAGAGGTTTTAATTACCTTGCTTCCCTTTTTTGTCCTGTAAATCAAAAGGAAAAAACAAACCAGCCAAACCATGTTATTCATACAGTTTTGTTCTACATTAAGGTTTTGTACTAATGACACTTAAGAGCTGGGATTTCCATCCCGAATGGTTAATGACTTGATTTTATACTGTAGTATTCTATATGAAAGAATTCCCTAGGGCATTACCATACAAGTAACTCCAGACATCTGTACCACATTAACTAAACCAAATTTTCAAGTAGCAGCTCAAAAGCTACATACAGGACCCCACCCTCACCTTACATTGCAGCCTGGTGTCAGTAAGAGAAACAGCACCATGATGTTGTGTTACATTATATGGTCTATAAAGTATTTGGTTTTATTGCTTTCCTCCTTTTTTTTTTTGATACTTTGAAGAAAGATAAGGTTAAGAGAGGGACAGATATAAAGCAATTTTATTGTCTGTGCCCTCGCTGGGTTACACAAAGATTCACTGCTTGCTTTCAGCTTTGTTATTATTATTTTAAATAAGAAAAACCTTGCAGGAGCCGTGGAAACTGTCAGGATTATTTGTTCAATTGACATGATGCCTCTTAGGCTAGTTTCTGGTTTTAAACTATCATTTTGGCAAATAAAGATTAGACTATTTCCAGACAACAGTAGATGTGCTAAGCCACCTTGTAGCGCCTGCAGAAATGGAGGAACTAATGAAGGAAGACAATATCTTTGCTATCTAGACCTGGTCACAAGTGTACCCTTTACCAGGATACTTAGTGAATATTTTGCTGCTTTGCACTTTTTGCAGATTCTGGAAAGACTCTACAAGCACAAGGGATTGTGCTGTAACAAGCAATATAATAACTAAAAGGCAGAGAGGCCCTGCAGGGAGGTGTTTAAGAGGTGTCTGGATCTGGCACTGAGTGATGCGGTTTAGTGTTTAAGGGCTACAGTGGCAGTGCTGGGGGGACACTTGGACGTGATGATCTTCAAGGTCTCTTCCAACCTTGATGTGTCCTGGGGGGCATCAGGCGCAGCATCACCAGCCAGGCAAGGGAGGGGATTGTCCTGCTCTGCTCTGAGCTGGGGCAGCCTCACCTCGAGTGCTGGGAGCAGTTTTGGGTGCCACAATATAAGAAAGATATTGAGTGTCCAAAGAGGCAACAAAGATGGTGAAAGGCCTGAAGGGAAATCCATACAAGGAGTTGACTGAGCTCATTGGTCTGTTCAGCCTGGAGAAGGGGAGACTGAGGGGAGACCTCACTGCAGTTACAACTTCCTCATAAGGGGAAGAGGAGAGGCAGACACTGATCTTGTCTCAGTGGTGACCAGTGACAGGCCCTGAAGGAATGGCCTGAAGTTGTGTCAGGGGGGGCTTAGGCTGGATATTAGGAAAAGGGTCTTCACCCAGAGGGTGGCTGAACACAGGAACAGGCTCCTCAGGGAAGTGGTCACAGCACCAGCCTCACAGAGTTCAATAAGCGTTTGGACAATGGTCTCAGGTACGTGGTGTGATTCCTGGGAATGGTTCTGTGCAGGGCCAGGAGTTAGAATTTGATTATCCTAGTGGGTCCCTTTCAACTCAAATATTCTGTGATTTTGTGATTAAAATCTCAAAAATACTTTTGGTGAGTCGGAAAGGGTACTTATTCTGCAAAGAAAGATGTTTTGTACTTCTAAACTTTGCTTTTTTTCATTTACCTTGAAGAGTCAGTGTTTTGCTCCAAATGATAAGAGAGCATGCCTGTGGAAAGTGGTGAGGAAAAAGGATGCAGCAAAGCAAACCCGGCATTTTTCCACTTCCTGGATTTCCAGTAAAAGCCATTAAACAGCAATAGCTGGTATCCTGAGTCAAGTAAGTCCAGGCTAAATCTTTACTGAGAAGAGCTGACCTGAGCTGCTGTCACACAGCAGCAGTGCAAACAGCACATCTGGAGATGGACATGTTTATGACCTGAATTTGCAACACATTGCTAAATTCTACAACCATGCCCTTACCTCCATTTCAGCCAGCAACACATGGAGGTGCCAAGTCACCTTTGCTTTTCCTTTGAGAGATGTTCTCCTGCTCTTTTTCTCCAAGATCCTAGCTGTAAGAGCTGGGGACACCTAGGCTCTCAGTGGGAAATATGGACCTGTGCTGCACAAAAAAAAAATAGGCTGAAGACTGGTGATGGCACAGTGTAAGACACACACATCTTGTGTTCAATGCACAGCACTTAAAGGGGGTGAGGAAAGCTTCAGCTGGGGTCCCACAGCTCAGCATCACCCCTCCAACCCAGGCTTGACAAACTGCAGTACTAATTATCCTTGCTAAAAGGTTGGGTGAAGAGTTCCAGCTTCCACTGAAGTGCTGCTAAGTTTATTCTTAATTTTTAAGCAGCACTTAAGTGGTCAAAAAGGTTTGTTCTAGACCTGATATTTGACCTGCGCCAGAGCAGTACAGTATTTCCTGCTTATATGAGCATTTCAGTGTGATTGACTTTGGGTAGCAGGGAGCTGAAGTCATGCCAGACCTGTTTCATTCTGACATTTATTTGTGCAATGAAATCCAAGGATCTTTTCTTTTCTCTTTTTTTCCCCTATGCGCTTCACTCAGTACTCTCTCTGTGACACTGAAATCCATCACGCTGCTGGCCCTGGTGTACCCATTAGATTGTACGTGCCAACAATCCTAGAGCTCTGTGATGGAGGAAAGACAGCAGTGAGAAAAAAAATATATGTGGCCTGAGGAAGTAAATTTTAATTTCTTCCCAATCTTTCTCTGATTTAGGGTAAGATTCTCTTGCCCTTAATCATTCTGTGATACACTAACCTCCCTCTCAAGGAGGAGGCAATGAATAAATGCCATGCAGCCACAGGCACTCTTCCTCCCATTCATTCAAGCACTGCACAAGATGCCCAAAGCAGCCCTTCGTAGCATTAACCTGCCCAATGGAGAGAAATGTCCACAAAAAGAGCCATTTCCTCAATTAAAGAAAATTAGAGGGATGATTAGAGAGAAGAGTCTCTTTCCCACTCCTGATTACGGACAGACACACAAAGCCACACAGCTCCAGGGTCTGGAATGGAAGCCAAATAGTCCTCTAACATTTCCCATGCAAGATCCTGCATCTCTTTTTACTGTGCCCCGCCCCCCCAGGCTCCCCCTCCAGCAATGGGTTGAAATGGACTCCTTATGGCTGATGCCTGTAATTTCAGAGCCCTCCTGCAACTGCTGATGAGTAACCAGCAGAATGAGCCTTCCTTGGGTGTGAAGGAGAAAGGTCACATGGAGGATGATGCAGAAGGGACTCCACCATTGCTACCTGCCTGCTGCTGGAGACAGAACAAATATCAGTCCCCAGTCACAAGTTCTATTAATTTTCAGCACTTGTTCTGCTTGCTTACCAAGTGCCACAGAGGAAGGCAATCCATGCAGGCAGCATTTGAGTGTAGGGTGGCAATCCAGCCTTGCCAAGGCTCTGTGTGCTCTCAAATGTGCAGCAACACGGAGGCACAAGGAGCAGGGCTGGCATTTAGGGGCAGATATGCAATGATGGCTCACTTTAACAGTGTGAGTCTAGAGGCTCTACTGCTAATTTATCTGAGGCCTTTCATACGCAGCTCCAGGTGATCTGTGTTCAATTTAGCTTGAACTTCTTTCACAGTCAATGGTCCAAAATAATAGCAAGCTGAAATAGCTGAGAGCAAGTGCTCATTTCCACTGCCTCTGGTGGATGGGAGCACCATTAGCATTCCTGGGTTCAGCCTACTGCAAACATACATGGCTTGTGTCAAATGACACTGGGTAGCTATAGTGCTGCTCCAACAGAGTTCAGATCTGCTGTTTCCAGTTTGAGACATCTAATCCTAATGACACCCAATTCTCCACCCCCCTCAGGGCTGCAGAGAAGTCAGGCCATGATGGGGAAAAATGCAACACTGTTGTCATCAGAATAGAGATACTCAAGCTTGTCTTTTGTCACCATCAAATGAAGGGTCTCTTCAGTGCCCAGGGACATTTGCTGTCTACCTGAGTCATGGTGTTAGAATTCTGGCGGAATCAACAGACACAAAGATGACAAAATATAGGGGGGGGGAAGACTTAAATGGAGCGAGAAGACTGAAAACAGATAAATGAGATTTATCTGGAATAATAAAGTAACGGGGAGGAAGAGAGCGGAGAAAAAATGCAAAGTGAGCAGCAACGGGGTTCACAGAAAAAGACAGAAATAGAAGGTGGTTGGGAGGCACTAAAAAAGCCGAGACATATGCAGAAAGAAACAAAGGAAGAGAAAATTTAGAAAAATTGCTTAATAAACCATACCTTTGCCTACTGCCTTCTCCCTTCCTGAAAGCTGTCTGGGGTTTTGCACGCAGTTCTGTAACCCCAGCCTTGCATTTAGGCTGTTATTGGAAATTACACACAAAAAGTCACAGAAATTACAGATTCAAAATACTCTGTATGAAAATCTCTCATTCTAGGCAAAGCACACCTATTTGTTCTTGTCTGTTACCACTAAGAACAAGTTGCAGTGTGCACAGCTTTCTGAGCACATGGCATTTTGCAGGACCAGGCAGCTGGATCTCTTTGCAGCTTGTGCAGCAGTGCTCCTTCGAGGTAGCAAAGCCAAATGATATCACCCTCCTTTTCAAGCAACTACTGCTCTTATCTGCCAAGGCAGAGTTGCAAACACCAGCCCCACCTTCCCAAGCAGCTTTTATTCACCTCGTCCCATTTGCGAAGTTTACTCTGAAAAAAAGACAGATGTGATGAAGAGTAACCAAAAGGCAGTTTTCGAGGCCTATTTTATTACAGATCTCTGCTGATGGAGAAAACTCAGGAAGCAGCTCTTCCCTCAGCTGTGGTGTTTATAGAACTGGTCTTTCGTCTGCAATCCCTGCTCGTCTTTCCCTGAGCAACTTTCTTCACTGACAGACTCTCTCCCATACTTGGATAGACAAAACTTGTAAGAATTGACATACTTGTCAGATTTGTTCAGATTAAGAATGACTGGGAAGGAAAAAAAACCAGAAGAGGGTTACTACATACACCCTATTTCCTTTGGAAACCAAGCTAGAAGCATTATAGATAGGCTTAGAAAACAGTTACACCCATTAATCTTTGATTGACCTTCCTGATGCTATCAAAACTGAGAGCAGTGAACCATGTGTTTTCCATTTGATTTGTTGTGTTCTTGTTCAATAGGTTAAAATCTAGGACATGTCTTGAAAGACAACTGTTTGACTGGGGCAGCCAGAACCCATCTGCTTGATGATGCTGTTCCATACTACCTGCAAGCTTTCCTAAAGCACTTACCCTCTCCCAGTGGCAAAGGGGCTGCCAGCTCCAAAAGGGTCACAGCTTAGTGACACAAGTCTGACTCACAGAACAGGAGTTGCCACCACTGCAAACCAAATTCATGGTTCCACTGGCATCTCGTGTCATTAATAGGGCTAATGAGGATTTGCCTGAGTCAGGTTCAGAAAGTCAGGGAAGAGTTTAAGGCACTTTCAGATGTTAAGTGCTTCTTGCACCTCACCAAATTTCTGCATGTATGATAATTCTGACCTCTGAAACGACAGACTGTAAATACAAGAATCCAGGGATAGGCAGAAGGGCTGAAGCTGCACAAGTCAAATACACCACGCCAGACACCACTTCTGTGCTCAGGAGCCTGACAGTCAGCTACGCTACATCTGCTGATCAGCTCCAGCATGCTGCTGCCTGTGCCAACAAAGCATTTCCCAAATTCTGCCATTAGCACAATCCAGGAACTATGTCCAACAGGCAGTTTCCATGTGGGCATGCAGCTCAGTTGAAGGAGTTTAACAGTGTGGACAAGGTCAAGTCCTGCCAGCTGGCCTGAGAACCAAAACCTGCTCTCTGCTACTGTTTAATCTGTGAGCGCAGATGTTGCCCACAGCTGATGGGAGCCCTGACAGTGCTCACTTCCTCACATGCCATCCACCATTTCTTTTCTCCAACTTGAAACACTGAAAAGCTGTCCCATTCTTTAAGGATCACCGTCCCATACTGTCCTACCCTTTATCACATACATGAAGCTATCCCAAAACACAACTCTACCTGAAAAAGTAATCCCTACAGATGGTAGTTACCAATCCCTTCCCAGTTCCTCCATTTCCAAGTGAGGTGGCTAACATTTTACAGAGATGCTGCTGCTTTGCCTGCTATCGTGTTCTAGGTGCCTCTATATTGCTGAATTTTAATCTGATTTGCACACATAGGGGAAGGTTTGCTGGTTTGTGGTTCAAAGGAGTAACTGCGCAACCTGATCTAGAGCTAGACACCACTGGCTATTCCTTACAGAGAACTCTAAGCAGTCATTAATCTTATCAAACAGAAAGTGAAATATTTTGATAGGCTTCAGGAGAAATTCTATGATGCACCTGTAAGTGAATGCCTGATTTCATAGTTCATGCAAATGTATTACTTCATAGTTATTGCATTGGCACAGGTGATAGATACTATTAAGATGTTTTCTCTTGTTTTTTTATAATCTCTCCTGAAAGCAAGTCATTATTCAGTGAGAAGTAACATCATTGAAAATTTGTATTCCTGCATAGTTCCACCCTGTTGGCTGGCTTCACTGAGGTCTAATAAAATGTAAGTTTTCCTATTGTCATGATGCTGCTGTACAACATTGCTTCACTGCAGTTGGGGTGTTATTGTGGTGGGACTAACATGGGGTCTCACTCTCTTGACATCTGACTGCCTTTCTCAAAGGAGCTTAATTACTGATCTTTAGTACATCTGCAGCATGAACCGGCCAGATTTCGAAAACACCGCTCAACAGGAAGTCCATCTTCCAGCTGAAGAATCCACATGGCCCAAAAAACATGAGAAAAAGCAGATGTTAGGAGATGCGAGGGAGGACTTTGCAGTATCCTTATCTCTGGCTGAAGTCAAGTGACAAAAGGTGTTGAGATTTGAACACTTTTAGAGCTGGGAGTTTACTTTCCAGCTAGCTTGACTGCTTTTCAAAATTAGTCTTGTTTATCCTGGTGCTAACATGAGGTGTGAAAATGAGGTATGTACTTATCCAATCTCAGTGATCAGGCTTGTCAGCTTGTACTCCAGGCCAACCCAGAAAACTTGTCAGTCTGCAAATCTGTCTTACTGACTTCTAACAGTAAACTTTGTCCACGGTATTATAATACCAGCTCAGCTATCAGAGAAAGAGCACATTTTCTGTGTCCAGAAAAGCTAAAGGGTTCTTGAATTCTGTCTTCCAAAGGGAAAAAGACAGATAGAATGCTGTTGAGGCTGATATGTAAACTGCCCTTCCAAAAAAATTCTGCAAAAAGTCAACATATAGAAACTGTACAGAAGAAAAGTGCTTCTGTTGGCTCTTCAGTCTGGGCCATGGCACTATTTCAAGGCTGATAGACCACAGGAGAGCTAGATGCTCTTGGACTGCTTTGGCATTAAAGATATGGCTAAGATAAATAGCAAAGCCCTGCAGAAGAGTGTTTTCACAGCTCACCCGGCCTGGCAGCTGGGCCTTGCTAAAACGTCAAAGCATAAAAAATTGGCTCAAGCCACCTGCCCAATCCAAAATTCAAACAGTGGAACCAGCCTAGGCAATTAGGGAGAGGCTTATCACCAGGCAAAGGCTGTGTGCTGTATTCTTACAGCAAAAAGAAAACCAGCTTTGTGAGTAGAGTATCTCTAACACTATTAATTCATGGAGGGAGGAAGCCTATGTAATCACCTTCATAAAGAAAGGCACCGAGTTTCACATTTTTTCAGAGATTCAGCACATAGCAGTTGCCCTTGGTCTTAATGAGGTGAGGAAGATGGGATTTCTCCGGTGCTGTCACAAGGGCACGGATCACTGAGAATTCCTGTGGCCAAGCACAATTTCTCTATTTGAGGATTTTTAAAGAATTTTGTCCCCTCACTATCCATCCTGCAAAATACACATATCAACGCTGCTGCCAAATTCATTTACGCTCAAGATCCTAAGAAGTTCAAAAGAGTCAGTGTTAACATTTTGCAAAATTGAAACCCAATTTAAACAAGTAGACTCAAATTTCCTTTGGTCTGGGTGTGGGGGAAAACAGAACATTTTTAAACCTGACCAAAAAGTCAAATGCACATATAAGCTATGAAGCTCTTGACTAATACAGAGTGTAGGAGGCAGCCAGAAGGGACAGAAGAGTGGGTAGGATGGGATTCTCATTCTCTTAAACCACAGAGAGATCAAACAAAAACAGGTCCAGAGAAGACAAATCCTGAAGATCTGCAGCCTGCAGCAAAGCAGAATCTCATGTGCCTGCATAGATCCATGTGTAATTTCTGCCTGGTTACTTCCACTGAGAACCTAATCCAACCGTATCTGGCACTGGCGCAACACTCCAAAAAGCTCTGGGTAGAGAGGAGACTCTGTCTAACTGGATGCATTTTCATGTGCACTTTGCTTCATTTTATAAAGCACCACTAATGTTGAAGGCCAGACACTGCACCTCAGCACATTTAAATCCTCCTGTGGGAAGGCCAGTGACAGAGCTGGTATATCACCTTCTTACTAATGGATAAATCCATCATCCAGAGTAATTTAAACCATACAGGATGGTCAAGTTCATCATGACAGCAATGACTCTGACTAAGACCCTATCTGAGGCGCTCACACTCAAAGTCTTTTTTGCATTTTTTGCTAAAGGAGAGGCAGAATACCAGGATGCAGGAAACCAGCTGCTCTGGAGTTCCTGTCTCTCTCCAAGGCTTAAGAATGAGGTCATGGTGTCTGATTAAGGCACTTCAGCAAGGTGTCTGAGACTAAACTGGATAGGCAATGTTCAGTGTTCTCCAGCTTCAGAATGTGTGTTCATCAGCCTGCAGCAATTCCTAGAAAGGATCTGGAACTTGTATGGCCAATGACAGTCCTTACATTGACCTCATTGCTGCAGCTGTGGCTCTGCTTTTGTGTAGGTCACTGGAGCCCAGCAACAGCCACAGAGAGCAAATGAATCATGGAACAATAATTTTTTAGTCTCCATCAACCAGTAACATCAGGCAACATGCTGGACACCGATAAGTACAGTTGCAGTTTATCTCTGGTTGAGCAGGATATAGATCCTTCAGGCTTTTTTCTCCTCTTGAATGCCCCCTCCAAAACCAGAGATCAACTCATGGTCAGCACTGTTTAAGGTGGTGGGGATCAGCTCCCTTAGCTGCAGCCGTTCTGATTTTCTGTCTCCTCATGTGTTTTCTTCTTCTAAAAGGACAGGTAATTACTCAGGACCGAAAAATCTATGTCAAAACAATCAGTACTGACATCTTGTTGACTCCAGAAAAATTGCAGCAGAAATTAGTCTGACTTCACTATTCTCTCTTTCCTTGTAACAAATGGAACAACCTATGTAGACCCTGACTGTAGGCAGCATCAAGCAAGAGCCCACTCCAATCACTCCCATGGGGTTTGATCCCTCTGAGATGCCATTTTTCTTACGGGATTCTCCCTGTCGATATCTCCCTGCCTTTCTCCTCCTTCCCTGTCCACAGGCTGTCATGAGATCAAGGGTCACTGCTGGAATTAGGGTCATAAATAAAAAAAAAAATACAAACACAAGAAAGGTTCTCTTTCTGAACTTGTGAAAATACACATAGTTCACCTTGCTGTCTAGCCTGTGTACAGAGGACTGGGGAGGGATTTTAGCAGAGAGCTTTGACAGACAGGCAAATAGACCTTTATCCTTCCTCTAAATGCTACTTCATTCTGCACTTCCTTTTCCCCAAAACTCCTTACAGTCTAACCAAAACCAGTCCATTGCAAGAAAGGGAAGGACAGAAAAGGAATTTTAGTGGTAGATGTTAGCTTGGCAAATAAGTGTGAAGAAAAGTATTTTCTCCTGAAGCAGGGGGGCTTGTTCATCCTTTACCTCATGTGTTTACCCTTGGGCTATCATTATATTAGCCACATTTCCTGACTGAGCTGGAGCACCTGGTAACTATAGTAACCACATTTTCATATCTGCCCATAAATTCCCACAGTTCTAATTAGGACACCCATTTATAACAGCAATAACAACAGAAATTACAGGAGACTTAGCGCAGATGCAGTCACCTCTCTCTCCCTCATGACACAGAAGTGACCCCATCTGAGTAGTTCTTATACCATAAGATGTCACTTAAGGCACAAAGCCTACTTTACTTGCCACTTCAACCACTTTGTATCCATCTGCTGTGCTGCCTGTACCTTCTCACTTTCCAGAAAGTCTGTTCATCAGTCTTACAGTTCAAAAAAAAGCCAGCAAGCTTCACATCAGGCAGCCTAAACCTGTTTTTTCTTGATAGAAGAAAGAACTCACACCTTGCCCACAACAATATCGCACACACAGCACTATTGCAGATTTTACAAACAGTGGGTGAATGCTATTACAAGCAGAAGGCCCAAGGAGTTCAGTTTACAAATTTACCTATGCAATCCAGACAATTTTGAAGAGAGGATAAACCATGTCATCCAAAACAAATGACAGGTAAATGATGAAGCAGCAATGTGCAAGAAATCAAGACCAAGTAATAAACAATTGCAAAGCTCAATGGCTCAGTGTATTTCACCACAAATTATTTCTTTCTCTATGAAACAATAAAGCTTAGTGAACAACTTGAAGCCTGCTGACATGATTTAAAAAGATGGATGGGCTGGTAGGTAGCCAAGAGTGTTTGCTTTATTGTTCACGGAGTCACTGCTCAGAAGTACATTTGTCTTGGAGTCTATGTGAATTATTGTCAAAATAGTGACAAATCTCTTTCTCAATTTAGGCTATACCATGCAGGCCTTACGTGACTTTCTTTTGCTAGAAGAAAAAAGAATTTCAGCTGTGTATTGGCAAAGATAAGACAATAAAGCCCATCTCTCCACAGGTCAAAAGACCAGCACTGCTTTGGCTTTAGATTTGGTGAACTGCTTTCCATTAGAAATTTTTCTCTTGCTAGAAAAGCACGTCACGTAATTATAACTTATCCATGACTATCAATAAGAATATCTTCTCAGGAACCTTTATCCACTTTTCCTCTACATTCCCTGGAGGCTGAAGGAACCGGGTAAGAAAACATACTGGACCTTGGACTCCTTGGACAGTGGTTGTAAAAAGCAGGTAGGGTTTGTTCATTGCATTCTCTTTTATAGCTTAATCTGCTTTTTACACCAAGTAAGAAGAGCTTTCAAAGTGAACAGTGTTGTGATGGGAAAATGTAAACTTTAGAGAATTGCCAAAGAAAGATTTCAGTTATTTGCCAATTTAGTCATCAAACACCGTTCAGAAGCGTGGATAGAAAATGTGGTGATGATCAAATTCTAATATAACCACAAAAATTGGTTTAAGATGCTGCCAGATGTGAAGCACAGTAAAGTTCAATGCCATATATATGTTTTTTCACTTAACAGGTGAAAAGCAATTTTGGCCACTGCCAGACTGGATTAATTTTTGACACCTCCCTCAGTTCATGAGATGCTGTTTGGGACTTGGGTGGAAAGTCCCCTGTTGCACATTGTGCCACTCATCACTGTACCCTCATTTCTCCATCAATTTCATATTTATTCAGGCTGCAGTCTGTTAAAAAAGATGGGCATTTCAGTATGCATGATGCATAATGAGGCTCCAGTCTCTGTGGAAGCCTCTAAAACTGCCCATCATACTTCCCTTACTGGCTCTTCCCATTTTCATCAAGAGGCAACACTCTCAAGCTGTCAAAATCTTTCCAAATGACCCCTCAGTAACCACTGTAGCTAAGAGTACCTCTTGGCTTGTTAAATATTAAAAATAGAATGTGAAAATCATGTTTTATTTGATTTTCCTAGTTAAGGAAAACAAGTCTTTGACAGAAAAATAATTGCCCTGAAAATAAGAAAAAAAGAACTAATTAAAAATAAGATTAAATAAAATGTTTTGATGTGATCTCTTGAGCTAGTTTCTTTTCAAAGACATGCTTTACCTGGCATAATGTGTGGTTTTCAAGACCCCCATGTAAGGTTAAGTATTCCTTGGTAGTTGCCTGGAAACGATGACAATGACAGTTTGTTCTCATTAGGGACAAATAATGCAGAAAGGCTGTTACAATTGTACTTCTGAACATTTAAATAAATTAATTTGTTTTTTCTTTCTAAAGATTTAAGTTCGGAAATCTTACCAGAAGTGTTGCCAACAAAATGATTCCAACTTGCATGGATGAGTACACACATAAATTCACTTGAAATTACCACTATTATTATTATTAACTAGTGCTGAATTACCATTATTTATTATTATTATTATTANTTTCTGTGTTTTGGGGTTTTTTCCTGGTCTGTACACAACTTTTTAAAAAGTTCCTCTGAAAAGTAGGAGAGAAACTTTCAAAGCTGCTGCTTGGAAAATTGCCAAGAAGAGCAGAAACCTACCCAAAAATAGGTACCACGCTGGGAACTGGGAAGTTCTTAGGAAGGAAAGCCCAAAAGTTTAGTTCTTGCTTCACAGTTCACTGAAACCCATTACAGCTCTGGGCTCACCTGGAGACACTCTTTGGGGTTCAGGTTCACAGCTACCCCAGCAGGGCAAGGCCAATCTGCACGAGTTTTAGGTTTAGTTGGTCTAGGGGGTCACCATGTATCCTTTAACTCTGTCAATTAACAAAGCTGTGGCCCCAGGCCAGCTCCCTCTACTTTCCATCAAGGCTTTCCTTGATGGCCAGGAGATGCTGTGGTCAGTCATGGGAAGCACAGACCAGCCAAAGCACCTTCTTTATAGAAATCCATGACAATGTGAAGCATCACAGCTGCAATTAGAAGAGCTTTAACTAGTTCAAACTGCTGGTAAGTGAAATGAAAAAAACCAATACGTTTAGGATTGGGAGGACAGCATCTTTTCTTAAAGTATTCCAGCCAAATATTTCGTCATGGGGATGAAGCAAGTGGAGAGTTGAACATATTTGTGATATTTAAGTGTCACAGTTGGCAACCCTGCGCGCTCATTCCACATTTTATCTGCAGCTTGCCTGTTACATCGTATTTGGCTTGGATTAATATAATTGATTTTGAATTGATCTGATGGAGGCGAGCTCTGCGGTGCTACAAGTAGCAGACATCTTATTGGGGCCAGAGTCAGGAAAAAATCAAGAGGTCTACAGACTTTCACTGGAGGCATTGGTATATTTAGTACCTATACTAAATTTAACACTGTATTTAGCACAATCCATTCTGTCACATTAAATTCTCTTCCTTTTTTTACAAGAGAGATGCAACAGATTGGGAGGAGTAATTAAGAAAGAATAAGAGGGGGGAAAATCAGATAGTTTTGGGTTAACTTTTGGGATTTGTTTTGTTTTGTTGATTTCCCCAAAGGGAAGACCACACACCACATAAAAGACGATTAACAGCCAGGGAACCATCTTCCTGGTTGGGCAGAGTTGCACGAATACAGGTTAGTAACCTGTATTCCTGCAAAAAGGGAGGATTTATCCATTTTGTTTCCTAAAGCAGGATAAACTCCACTGTATGGAGAAGCTTACAAACAGCTGGATTAGCCAGCCAGCCGGAGGGATATGACCAGACAAGAAGCAGATTTTATAAACAACGAAAGAAGTTTGCCATCTGGCAATGCTGGGCATAAGAGATGAGGGCAAACTCCATTCAGTTTAGGGAAATGAAGGTGAAGGCCATGCCAGACAGGGTAGGATGCAGGCAAGATAACCACTGGCAAGAACACTTTCCGCAGAGTTGTTTGTCTTTTCCACCGCTGCAAAATCAGTTTATAACTGCATAAATAGAAATTGCTGAAAAAGAGTATGCAAGGTATTTCCCCAGAAGCTTTGTGTTCCCAAAAAGCACGGGGCATGAGGGGAAATCTTTGGAAGAAAACATTGTTTATCTTGATTAATAATGACCGTCCAATAGCTAAAATTTGTGCTCCAGCTCAGATATTCTCCTGAAGAGGACTGCAGAATCAAAGCTGAATCAGAGATTTACATACAGAGACTTTGTGGAAATAAACCACCACATGCGGCAAACTGGCTCATGTCTGTGGCTGGAACAAACACTAGTCAGCATAGGAAGCTTGGATTCTGAACAGAAAATAACATTAGCTGTAAATTTATCTCCTTTCTCTCAGTTAACATTGGAAATCAGAGTATATTTTCAAGCCCAATTCCATGCATGCTTGTCAGATGGCTATAAGGAAGATTTTTCACACAATGTAGAATTTGAGACATTTTCAAAGTAGTCATTTGCTACTCACAATGTGTTACATTGAAGTTGCATCTGTCTTACATATCTGTATCTGTCTTACATACCCTCTCTGACTGGAAGACTGAAATTTTCTCCACAGAGAAATGGTACGAAATGAATAAACAACATGTTCCCATGACAGTAACCCCTCCTTATCAAGTAAAGCACTTCTATTCCTACAGTAGTTTACTATTATAACTTCTAGGCTCTTGCAGAGACTTGGCACAAAGTGCCACTAAGATTTGAATCTGCATCATCTCACACTTGAAGCACTGCCAAAAGCAAAATTCTTACCTGTGGCAAATAAAAAGCAGCCTCAGGTTTAGGCAAAAGGAGCTGCAACAGAACTGCAGTGACAATATGCAAATGCCATTTTGCAGCATTTTACCCACTCCAGTGAGAATACTTCAGTGCCTTGTGCAAGACAAACAGACCAACCCACTCACAGAAAAGAGTTCCTTTGCCAGTTTGAAAGGTGCTCTAGTCATATATGAAAATTGTAGGATTGATTGAAGAAAAAAAAAATTAAAAGAGGACACGTCTATAATTCTGTAAAATCCATTTCATGGCCTGGTCTTAACTCTGATTCATCCTGCCCAGGGACAAGTGTGTCTACAGCCATGAGTGCTTTTAGCCAAGTGTATCATCACTGCCTGCAATCCTTTTCTTTACACACATTAAAAGCAGGCTTTTACATAAGTAACTAACACACAGCCCTTTCCTCAGATACAAAGTCATAAGGCAGATGGATGGACATATGTACAACCGCCACTAACTGCTAATGGAGCCATTTGCACTCAACAACATGACACCAGCTTGGGATATTTTCTGGAAGAATTTATTTCTATAAATAAAACCTTGGCATCCTGATGCTGATATAATCCTGCTTTCATGCAACCTGTGTGAGACATTTAAAGGGACAGTGGCATTCTCCTTTCATCCCTTTCTGCTGAAGTTTCAGTAATACCCTTTCATCAAAAACCCCACTATATGGACAAGAAAATTAACTATATGACTCTTAACTTCAAAACTCACTTTTCTTTAATTTCCTCTTTTTTTTTTTTTTTTAACAGGAGAACAGATTCCTGCGAGAGGTATTTAGGTTTTACTCAAGAAAATCCCTACACTGGCCAAAATCAAATTGAAATGGAACAAGAGTAAATGAACAAATACAATGAAGGACTACAGCATTAGAAGTCTTCTTCCAAAACATGTGTCTCCATATCAGGAATGGAAATGAGTACATACCCATTTGTGTATTTTTTCGAAGTCAGAGTTTTCCATAGGTAGAAGGACTATAGATTCAGAGCTTCAGTAACAGGATCTGAGCCTCCGTTAGGGAAAGAAAGACGGGTTCATGCTGGGGTCCTTCTACAACCAAACTAGGCAGGTGGTGAAGTGATGCTGCAAGAAAGCAAACAGGGTGATCTCCCACTTAGGGCATTCAATTGGCAGATAGTTTCTGATTTTAGGTGATGCTGATGAGCTCTTTCCCACCATGTTACCTGTAACAAAGCAGCTCTGTTAAGGCTGTCAGTGCATTAACAATCTTCATAGGAGTTGTCTTTGCCTTTTGCATGTAAAGCCTTCCCTTTAACAGGATTATTATATCATTGCATACTGTTCATATATTCATTCAAAAGCTAAGAGCTCTTTTACAGGCTCCCATGTAAACACTTACAGCTAGGTTTAAAGAGAGTTTATTTTTAAAAATCATTCTGTCGTAAGTACTTAGAGTTTTTTCAACATTTACCTAGCAGTATTAAAAAATAAGTAAAACTATCTTCCCTCACAAAAAAAGAATTGCTATACCAAATTTACAGTAGAGATTTAGCTTGTTTTTTCCATCCTTGGCTTTTTAAACAGATTTTTTACTTCTCCCAGGTGAAGCCAACATATAACTATAGGGGAGAAAAAAGTGCACAAGGAAAGGGCTCTTTCAGCCATTAGGACTTTTTCACTGTCAGCTCTCCCTGTGTTTTCATCTGTGAATTGTCTAAGGTAATGACCAATCTCAAACCATGGGCTGAAGTAACAATTTCATGATAAAAGTAATCTTTCCAATAAACATCTCTCTGAAACACTCTACTCTTCATTCTCAAAGAGCCAGAAGGATTATGATAGTGATTTGGATACCTATTTTTCTAAAATTGCCCTCCAAGTCTTCCTTATTCCAATGTAATGCCCAGAGTCTTTAGCAAATAAAAATTGCACCTAGAAGGGGAGAAAAAAAAAACCATGGCAAAAACAAATGTAACCTTAGAAATCACTGATGTAAGTAGTTTCATTTCTTGTACAAAAAACCATTTGAAAACTAATCTACTGCATGTTCCTTCCTTTCAGAAAATGTAAATTGATCTTTCAATTTGAATACCTGTCAAAGTACAGCCACTATAACATTGATAAGTCATTTTGCCCATCAGCTGATAATGCCTGATGAACTGCAAAATCACACGTAGCTCCACAAGAACTGCTGGACCAGGTTACCTCAAACCAGTGTGGGGGGAGTTCCCTCTTGGAGAATTTGGCAACAGCGTGAGTGAGGAGTGCCTTTCTCCCACCAGCACCTCCCAAAGTGTTATGTGAATACATCACAATTGAGGGGCATTAAATCAGGTGATGGTAATTCCCAACACGGTGTTTGTACCTTCCTTCCACGAACTGTCACTGTGCTCCTTCCATACAGGGAGGATATTACCAGCAACTCTGAACATCAGGATGGGTATATTTGTTAAAAAGCATTTAAGAAGTCACAGCCACTGTCACTGGGACATTCTGGATAAGGTCACAATGGTGCTGCTATGCAGAGACTCACCTCAAACACAGTAACATTTAATATCCACTCTGAAAAAACTGGATGACACAATGGCTTACTTTACCAAAAAGGACTATTCAATAAAAACCCCCTAGATATCCCTTTATTTCAACTACTTCATGTAAAAAGTCCATTCAGGGCTGTCGTTTATGCCAGTTTTCGTATAACACACACTATTGGGAAAAAAAGGCTTTTGGGAAGGCACGGAAGTATTGGCTATCTGCCCTTTTTGCTTGTTTCTAAACTTAAGGTTTAGCACTCAACCTACTTTATAATTTTGTACATTTAATGTAAGTTTCTGGGGGATGTCGCTTCCTAAACGGACTCTTTTTCAGAAAATACTGAACAAAAGCAAAATTGCCTTGGATTTTAACGGAGCTGGGAATTCACTCCACGAGTAGCACTTTTCCCCAGACTTTACTTTTTGAAGCAATATATCTTGAATAACCCTGGGGTGTGTGCTCCTTCCAAGAATACTGGGAAAGGACAATATCTAAAAAGCGAAAGCAACTCATTTAAATAAGTGTACAGATCTCTGCTGAATACTCAAGTGTGCCTACAGGTCTAGTGAAACTTTCAGACCATCACAGCAAGGTGAGAAAAGTCCCAAAAATTCATTTTCCAGAGCTGATACCCTATTTCTCATTTGCCTTTTATTCAGGAGCCACCCTTTCCCTCACAAGTGCATAATTTTTCCACAAGCACTTGCTACCCGTGAGAAATTACTTTTAGGCTATTAACTGTCACTAAACACTTAATCTCAATTATTTGTTACTTGAGTGCAACTGGTCTGCTTAATTACTTGCTTCTGTCTTTTTGTGCCCTCAACAGATGGCTGAGCATACTCAAATCAAAAGAATAACCAAGTTGAAAAATAATAAAAAGTTTCTTCTTTTTTTAGGCAAAGAAAGAGTGATGACATGCTTAAAATCAGCACTATTTAAATATTTGTGAGCAGTGGGTAAGTTACACGCTCGCAAGACAGAGTTTCGCATGAGCTCATCCTGGTCACAAAAGGAGCTGCTCTGCATGCAAATCCTTTCTGCTCTGCTGAAGTTTTTCCTATTTCCCACTACTACCTGTGGGTCCTGAACAGAAGGAGATGCCCAGCAGGAAGCAAAGCACAAGTTTTGGGGGTGTCACTTCTCAGAGGGAGCTAGGCAAGTGTACAAAGCAACAGGTGGGTTCTTTCAGCCTTGAGGATGATAGAAGGAACAAAGGAACAGATCATACCCAGGAAGATTAAGCTTTCAGCCCTAAAACCCAGATCTCACAGGTGTTGTTTGGCCCTGAGCAGATGCTGCAGCTCTGGCTATAGCTCAGGCATGACCAGCTCTGCAGGCACAGACTTGTGTTACCACAGAGACACTCTTCAGTGCAGCAGAGCTGTTTGAAAGGCATGACATCACTCATTTCTCACAAAAAAAAATACCCAATTTTTCCCTCTGTTTCTATGAAATTTTTCTTGAGTGGTATTTAGGGGTCTGAAGGTTACCTGAACACCAAATCCCTTCCCCTTTGATGAGGATATAGAGGAGAGCTTCATAAGGGGTGGCTTTTTCTTTCCTAGAAATAACAAAGACCTCCTAAAAAGTATGCACAGTTTTCCTCAGACTGACAAAAATCCCACCGTACAGGACAAAACAAACATGCAAATTTTGTTCTGGCTTTTAGAAAGAAACAAACAAAAATAAAAACCTGTCCAAAACCAGGAGGAAAAAACCAGATTCATAAATGTCGGTGCTATTGCAATGAAAGGCTTGTGTGTGGACAGGGTACCACTGCCATGCAAGGCAGCTTTGGAAATTAAACCTTTAGCTCTCAGTTGAATTGTATCCTGTCTCAAGTCAGTGAGGAATTTGGATATTCATCCAGACAGTTGATTCATGAGGGTTGTGTGCAGCCTGTGGGACTTTCCTCCCACTGCTCCTGTTGCTCTGCTCAGGCTCCCTGTCCTCATGCACTCACTCATACAAGCAATGCAAAGTGGGTGTCACACACTCTGTTTAATGATATTCAGCAACTTTTTGTTATTTGGCACAAAAGTCTAGCTTTTAGCCTGGTATTCTTTAGACTTTCTCAGGTGCTCACCGCTTTTGCCAAATGCAGAGCCAATTCCTTTAGGGAACACCTTTCTCCAGCCTCTCCCCCCTTCTCCTTTCTCAATCACACCGAAACTAACATTGTCTCTAAGCTTCTCTCTGCTTTCAAACATAGTTTCACACTTTCTGTCTCAATTCTTTTACATGCTTGTCAATCTCATTTGCTCCTCAGCATGGATAAGACCAAACTGGCTTTGCTTAGAAACAACAGGCTTTTCTGGGAGTTATACTATTTCCTGAATATTGTTCAGATTTCCTGCAGAGTGAATTGACTGTAAAAGGCACACAGCTATTTTTAAATCTTCTTCTTTTTTCTCCCACATCCTCATCTGCCCCAGATTAAAACTCAAAGGGATTTAGAATAGATGCTTCCAGCTCATCAGCACAGTCCCTCATACATTAATACCTCAGGTCATCTCTATCAGGAGCTTGAAATGTTCCATGTTACGTGTACAAGTTTGACTTCAATCTCTCAAAAACTTCTCTTACTGAAATTCTAAATATATTATCTCTGTTTCTCTAAATCTCAAATTTCTCAGATGCAGAGCCTGAAACCTCCCACTGGGAACAGAACTCCCAAAGTTTCCTGCAAGAAACCAGGTCCTTAGAGAGTGGGATTCATTAGGCAGATCATTAGTGAAGGAGTCCGTGAGGTATTTGGTTCCTCTAGCCTCGTGAGAGCATGGGTGCAATGCAGGACGGGATGATATGTTTAGCATCCTTTTTAGTGAAGAAAATGTATTACTTCTTCAGTACCTTAACAGGCTTCAAGTCACACCTAGAGGTAAACCTGGATAACCCCAAAGTCCAGAAAAACAGCCTCAACACGAAACTCCCACCAGGTGTGAATATGAGACAGAATGAGTGTGCTGTGTGTATGTACAGTGCACATGAGGATGGCTGTGCAGGACAGGCTGTGCACAGGAGTCAGAGTGCAGTCCAGTGAGTCAACCCAGCAAGATGTACTGAAGGGGATGAAGGAGTGGAGGGAAATATCTGTTCAATGAGTTGGAAAATGTAGGAACTGACTTCTCCATGCTTTTCCTATGTGTAAGTACTCAAAAATGGTGCCGGCACCTGCCTGTGCTTACAGGCTTTTTCTCTCCATTCTTCTAAAACACCAAAACAGCCCTGTTGACTGCTGAACCAAAATTCCAGTTTCCCAACTGCTCTTCACTGCCTGTTTGTCCATTAACACTCCCCAGGTGTTACAAGAGCTAATGAAACCTGGCTAGAGTTGAGTTAGAGGGACCAGAGCAATGGCCTTAGAAAATGCTACCTCACTGCTACCTCACATTTGTCTTTATACTAAGTATTTTTAACCAAGCTTTGAGAGAATTATGGAACAAAGACTATTTTTTCTGATACCAGAAGAAAGAAAAAAAAGAATCTAATTTACATGGGAAAAGGCAAAGGGATTCTGAGCAAGGTGTATTTACAGCACCTTGTGTAAAAGTCAAGGACAAAAGGCACAGCTGGCAGAGAAAAGGAGATGGTGCTGCTGCTTTAACCCAAAAGAGACCAGAAGTTGTTGGTGTTAGTCCTTTTCCTGTATGACTTTTCCCACACCAACAGGACTCTGAGGCCACCCTGCAAGCCATGTCTACCGCCCTGTGAAGCCAATGGTCCCCTCTTGATCCTTTCCAGCTGCCCAGCACTGGCCAGTGGCTCTATAGCAGTGCCCTGGCATTACCTGATCTCCCTGAGGAATAAGAGCTCACTTGATAGCATCTCAAAAGCAACAAATTAAAAGTGACCTGAACGATGGCCTATATTATCAGGGAAGTGACATATGTGGCCCTTTTTCCTGCATATATAAAGAAGATCTTCATAAGAACAAGGCAGGGACTGATGTAATGCAGCACAGATCCACTAAAATCAGTGAAAGGAAGCCAAATAGGATGGACTGAGGATCTGGCCCTTTTCCAGAGACTTTTCTTTTTGTTCATTTGCTTGTAAAACGACTGCAACAAAAGTAAAATATAACCTGAATACAGGTCAGCTGCCAAACTAATACAGACTTCCCATAAATGACTGGAAGGATTTATAGACATAATCCGTGTATAGCAGAACTCAGCATTGCCATGGAAACAATTACATTCAAGAAACAAAATGCAATTGATACCATCCATTCGGAAAGCATTTAAAACTTGTTATGCACTTAAAGTACAAGGAAATTAGTTTACTAATTAACACACTGTTCCCAGCCATTGTGATTTCTTTCTTTAGTGAAGAATGCGGTATTTGCTTCTTTGCTTTCCCTCCTAATGCTACCTCCAACAAACACATTTAGCTTAAATACAGTATTTCAACATTTGTTTCAAGTCACGTAATAAAAGCTCAAACTGCAACTAGTCTTTATCCTTTCTTTTTCAGCCAATGCCTCCAATAGATCCTTTTTAATCTCCACTAATGTTTCTAATGTAATGAATCCCATATATAATGACATTATAATGGTTGGAAAGTGCTTATGCAAGCCTTCCCAAAAGAAATAGACTTCAGACTCTTTAAACAAAAAGCTAAAACAACAATAACAAACCCCCTCCAATAAAAACACCTTTTAATTAACTGCAGTTCTCAGGGCACTGCTTAATTACGAATTATGATTTCCAATATCCCAGTTCTGGTTTTGCATGAGGTCAGTCACTAATTTCCCCACATTTGCAGCAGAAGAGCAGTTTAATGACCCCAAATGACACCTAGCACTTGGAAATGCAATGCTGCTTGCATGCTAATAGAAAAAATTCTCTTCCTTATGACAATTTTAGCATAAGCTTCCAGAAACGACAGGCTACTAGGAGAGATTAACCATGCGGATGGGGCTCTCTTTTCGTGCCTCCAAGAAAAGGGTCTTTGGTGTATTACACTTGCAAAATTCCTGCACAGCCAGACAAAATACTTCAGGCCATGTAAATTCAGTACCATCTGTAGCTCAGGAGATCTTGCTTCATTCCACTGTCCTGCAGGCATTTAATCAAGCCGCCTAAAAGGGATGTGCCTTTGCTTAAATGTCTCCTTTAGCCCCTTGACAGAGACGAAACTCCAGAGAGCAATTCAGATCTCAGCTGGGCTCGTTGGCTCTCTGGAGGTTCCTCTGTCTCTATTATCGACAGAGAGACTGCCACATGATTAACTCCTGTAGTGGGGGGTAAGTCCAACCCCAAAGACCACATTAATAGAATAAATAATATTGTCTCCCCTTTATTTTGTGAGAAACTGAGGCTCTGAGCGATGCTGTGACCTGAGTTTTTATTAGGCAAAGCAAAAGGAGCACATGTTTCCAAATCTCTCATCCCAATGAGTTCTGCAGGATTATAAGACCTGCTATCACTCATTCAGATACAAATACTGATTTTGGCACCAGCCGAAATGAAACCAAGTCCCAAACTACTTTTATTTCTTCTTTTTCAGATTGCCACATCCTGTACTGGGCAGAATAGTCTGCAGCAGCTTTTTAATCTCTGTGCAAAGCAACAGCATGTTTCATTTCTTTCTTTCTCTCTTTTCTCAGAGCTGCTGTCTGAGTGAGCATAAACCACTTCCAAGCTTCTCTCATTCATACACTGGTGAGCTGGAGACAGCTGCATTAGCCACACTGCCAACAAACAGCACATTTAAGGACAAAAGCACCCTTCAATCCTAAATACTGGAGACATCCTGTTAGAACAATACACCTCCTAGCTAAAATTGTGTCCCACTCCTCATCTTCAGGGAATGAAGCATTGCCATGTGTCACTAAATACACCACTTCCAGGGGTACTACTGCCCCTTAAATGCGGCTGGAGTTGAATAAATTCCTCATGTGTTCCCAAAAGTCCATTTTGCATGATGGAATCTAAAACCCATGTCTGAAGTTGAACCTACATCTAAGAGTTTTGCTGGACTGAGGTTTTGGTGCTTAGAGCACTAAGGCAGTCTTTTAGCAATTCCCAAACCAATGTGAGCTACTAGCTTCTAGGAAATGAGCCAAACTAAAATCCAGAGCAACAACCAACATAAAAAAGAAAAGTTCGCTTGCTGCACTTTGCTGTATCGCAAGGCCATAATCATGAAGGCAGCTTTCAGGGTTATACTAAAAGACAGAAAAGCAAATCAAGTTCCTGACCTGCACAAAAGTCCCTTTTGATAAGAACTGTTTGCAGAATCAAGACTCAAGGCTAAAGAAATTCTGCTATTCAGTCTTAAAACTGTAAACTTTTGAATAACAAATGGAGCTGCTATGTCTAATTATAAGATTACAGGTTGGAAGCTCAGCACCATACACGTGATTCTGCTTTGAAGAGTCAGAAAAGATGGATTGAAAATTGCCTAATAATTTTCCTTTTACCCTGGTCGGAGTGCAGGAAAAGACAAGGATGACCTCCCCCATATTAATTTCAGATAACAAAAGAAAACATATAAACCCCGTAACAAAATCCTCATTTCCTGATTCATTTGGAATGTTACAGAAAATGAAGCCATCCTCACAGAGGGACTTTCTGGCCATACATGGTTAATGACCATATCCTGACTGTCAGTTCCTCACTACATCTTGGCTGTGCTGGGTGGTCCTAAATTTACTCCTAGATCCCAATAGCATCATCTCCTGCATGGGACATTAAATGCAGTTTTCCATTCATCATGTCCCTAAAAAAGTCCAAAACCAAACCAACCAACCAACCAAAAAACCCCCAAAAAAGCAACCCCCTCCCCCCCCCC